>JAHIAM010005207.1:0-36859 GCA_021605205.1 Aegilops longissima
ACCAACACAAACACCACACACAAAATTTCTCCGGTGCCTCTATTCCCTCCCCTTGTATATACACACTCAAGGAATGGAATCTCTTGTCATCGTCATATTAGTCTCTCTCTCTCTCTAGACCACTCTCATTTCTCGTGCTATCTCTCCCACGCCCCCCCATCGGCCCCTCTATCCATGCCTCTCTCGAATCGTAATACACACGTACCTCTCTAGGCCCCGCCAAATGCATCAACTACACATTCACACATGTTACATCACGTACCCCAATGATCTAAAAAGCCCTCTCTTCACATTTATTTCGCATACAACATTCCTTTTGAATAAAGTGTGGGCAAAAAATTATTTTAGAGTTTCTACATATATACAACATTACAAAGTTATATGGAGGAGTCTGAGCAGCTAATTTGCATTGCATGGTGCCCACATGATATTTATTCCGCCTTTATGAATTTGTATATTTTTATACTATATACAAAGTTAGTCATAATAAAAGAAAACGAAGTGCATCTCTCTCTCCATCATATACCCCCTGTCGCCCCTTTCACGTATGCACACAAAACTATCTCCAGGTCCTCTAAAGTAAGCCCCAGGAAAATTCACCGTGTTTCATCTTTCTCTCGCGATATATGCAATGGCGATCATTGTAGTTGAGCGAAAGCATGATACATACATTGGACTTCATAATCCACTCATTACGGTCACCGTTTACGTTTAGTGGTTATTATCAGATCCGCAGGCTCACCGTACAACTTTGTATTTTCTCATGACATGACTAGTTGACCGAGTTAGCGCTCACGTGGCACCTCTAGTGTTGCATCGCATTATCTCACTAACATCGTGCACAATAGACTTGTATCTACTCTACATCTACACTATTATAAAATACATAAAATACACTCTTATAAAAAACAGAGTTGGTGATGATGGTGTGCCTGCCATCCTGCAATATAGGTAAATCGATTTATGTATGCGGATAGGAAAAAACTATAGCAATTTTGCAAAAAAGCCACACACACACCTCTCCATTTTTCAAATAAGGCCTTCCCTCGTTCATCCTTTTCTCTCACAAGATAAACAAGTCATACAAATGCATCTTGATGTTCGTTACAGCATACGAGCATCTTGCTTATAGAATGAAAACAAGCGACAAAAAATATATTTTGACGGTGGTTGAAGTCATGACCAGCATGCACTGTGGACAAGGTAGCCTTATTGTTGGTATGCTGAGCCTCTGTTTTAACACACATGAGCTGGTGTGGTGATTATACACACACACGCGCATGCACCGAACTCCATCCACGCATAACACTCCACACACAACACATGCACCCCGCATGCATACATAACACTCACACGTACACACGCAGCCACGCATACATAACACTCCTGCACGCACACACATGCATGCACACACGATACACCACCACGACCAACACACACACTCTCACGCTCAAGTGCTCAACCTACGTGCATGCGCACACATCGAGCCACAGCAGACACATACACAACCAGGTGATTCCCGCGCAGGGTTGGAGCCTTGTATACGTGCCTGCGTAAATTTGTGTTTATCTAACCTTTTCCCTATCTGCGAACTGGCAGGTGGGACCCACAAGGAATGTGGTCAATTTAACTAGTCAACATGGTGCGCGCATGAGACTATTTGGCGGTCAACAGATGCAATCCGATGCTGAGCTGTGAGCAAGTGACGGATAATCACCATAAAGCGTATATAGTGACCGTAATCAGCTTATTCGAAGTTCGGTGACCGTATTACGCTTTTCTCTTTGTAGGCCCTCCAAAACTACATCTCTACGCGTTCTCGCATGTTACATCTAACATCTATGCAATGCAGCACTATTACTACACTCTAACACAATAAATCATATGTGTTTTTAGTTTTACTAGACATAATATTGTTACTTATAATTATTCAGTTTGCATACATTAAAATTGCCTTTGAAATGTATGGCGATTATCATCTACAGCGGGAAAAATCCGCCCTTTCTGTTTAATCGGGTTTGTATCGATGGATGCGTCGAAACAACAAAACTATAGTACTATCTGGTACAAGTGACAGTTCCTTTGGGCGTCGTGTCGTCTACTCCTCCGTCGTAAAGTGGAGCGCTCGCTTTCATAAATCTTCTAGTCCCGTTAGCCGACATGTAGGACATCAAGCTACGGGTCCACGTGCCATACGGAATCTGATGCGAGCAGCTGGGTGAAGCACACCCAGTCATAGCGCCCGGCGTAATAATGAGCAATGAGGCGTCAAATCACAAAGCTGCACCTTTCCCGAGATTAAGTTGGAGGGCGAAGTAATAATGCTAAAAAAGTAGTTGGAGAGGGCGAAGCAACCATCATTTCACTCGTTGCTGAATCCGCTTCTCCCTCATCTTCTTCAACTTAACCACGTGTTGCTTCTACGGTTGATACGCCTCATGTGGGGCCAGCGGATCAGGTTAGTAAAAGCACTGACGCGTGGGACCGCATGTTAGCAAACCGCCAAGACAACGTCCTCCGAAAATAAGAAACCTCCCTGCCATCGGCGGCGGCAAAATCACCTCCTTTTACTAATCTTTGATTCTATAATTTTTTAGATCAATATAATTGAGATTTGTATAGATAGCACACAGGAGCAAAATCAAGTGAATGCAGTTAAGGGCATCCACAATGTGTAGCCAAATGTGAAAATAGCTTTTGGCATCATTAGGAACCATTGTGGGCAGTGTTGCCAAAGCCAAAAGATGGAACGAAGCTCCACTGATTGATTGATTGAAGGAATAGAAAAATGCAACATCTCTCCTCTTTCTCCCATGCTTGGGCGCATGTAAGTGCGATTATAGAGCATGAGTCTACTCCCTGTCCCTTCTATCACAAATCACACAGCGGTGGGCGTCAAATCACAAAAGCAGACGAAGCAACTATCATTTCACTCTGAGCTACTGCTTCTCCATCGTCTTCTTGAAAGCCATCTCACCGCACTAGTACTCCTAGTAGTAGTACTAGTAAAGGACTTCACGGATGCAAATAAAGCGGTTGTCTCGGCTTGCGGTGACACTTGCGAACAACTTACCATGGTCTCCCTCAATGGCGTTCTCCATCAATGGCACTTGCGAACAACGCGCACAACCAAACCACAAAAAAATTCGGCGTCACCATATGGGCAGGGAATTCAAATATAGTTACTACCTCCATTTTTTTGTACACAAGGCGGTATATATCAAAATTACAATTTGCAAAGGGCCACTAACACTAATCGAGGCAAAAATTGATGGGGTTAGCAACCAAGGACATTAATATCCCCTGCATGCATGCGGAAGTAGAAGGTTAGTTTGCATGGCTTGCATTAATCAAGCGATGAGGTGAGATGGTTAGCTCTTTGGTATTTTGAGAAAAAATCGCATTAATTGACCACGTGAAACGAGGATTTGTATCGATTAAATCCTGCAAGGAAAAACCGCCTTTGTTTTTTAACACTAGTACTCCTAAATGCGTCGCATTACTTATCCTGTTTGGGTCTAGGCCTTGCATTGCCAAACTTACACGCCACACATTTTGCCAAGCTTGCCTAAAGTTTTCAAAATGAGATGGAGGTACACTTGCACCACGGTTGTTGCGGTGGCACCACACCCTCCTGCAGTCGCTCACACTGCGCCCTTGATGCACCTTTTCCTCCGGTCGCTCGCTCACTGCACGCCATAAACCCAACCAAGGAGCGCACCCTCAACGACCGTGCTGTATGCATGTGAACAAACCAAACTCAGCCATCCTATCGCTGACACATAATTTTCGTTCATAGAGTATGTTTATCAACATACGTTGGGGGGGAAGAAAGAGGTGAGGAAGAAGGAAAGAAGGGTTAGGAGGCGTGGGATATTCATCCAACCGCTTTGAAATGGTAGACTGACCCAAGTCGAGGCGACTTGCATAACAAATATTATGTTTTTCACAGCAAAAGATCCATAAAAACAACAACATAAAAACTATCACTGCTCGCGGAAAGATGTCCTCGTCGTCTTTGGCTGCTTGCCTTGGAACCAACCGTCGGCTGCCGGCGTCATCTCCGCACCGTGGTTGTCCTCGACCTCGGCTACTCGTTCAAGCGGGCGTCAGGCGCTTCTGCCGCGGATAGAAAACAACCCAGTTCAAGTCGAGGCGTCGGTTCCGCTTTGCAGGAGGCCTCGATAGCAGCGGCATCCAGCGGCGCTCCGCGTCGAGTCGAGCCTCCGCCGCCCGGTTCAAGTCCGGAGACACGGTTCCGCTTGCGGAGGCGTCGATGAGGCGGCATCCAGCGCTCTGCGTCGAGTCGAGCCTCTGCCGCCCGGTTCATGTCCGGGGCGTCGGTTCCGCTGCGGGAGGCGTCGATGGCAGCGGCATCCGAGCGCTCCGCCTCAACGAGCCTCGCCGCCGGTTCACATCGCGACATCCGGTTCCGCTGCGGGAGAGCCTCGATGGCAGCGGCATCTGCGCGCTCGCGTCGAGTTGAGCCTCGCCTCCGGTCCTCCTTTAGTATCACCATGTTAAATCAGCTGGTCCGCTTTGCACCATGGGGACTCGGGCGCGGCCCGAATGGCGACATCCATCGTCTCATACCCGCCGGGGCCTTCTGCGCGCGACCTCCGCGATGAACATTGGATCGGCTTCCTCCTCCTCGTAGCTTGCTCGAGAGAACTTCGGGGATTGGCCCGCCGCCAAGCGAGCTTAGGAGCGGTGGTGCGTGGGCGACCGCGCGCAATTTCTGCGGCGCTCGGCGTCGACATCTTGTAGTAAGTGATCTTCGTTGCGCACCATGGCTTTCGGCAAACTAGGGGCGCTTGGCGGGCTAGGGGATCGAATGGTGGGGAATGGGCTGGAGATTTGGTGTGGTTTTAGGGAGTGGCTGGCGTGAGGCGAACGCAAGGTTACGGTGTGAATAGTGGTTCGGTGGCGACGGTCAATCTGTTTGTTGTACATCGCTCTTGTCGCGTTAGCGTTGCAGCCCGCCGCGCTGGACCCTCCGTCGCTCACCGAATGGAACACGCTTAAGTCTTGCGTTTTCGTACCAACAATGGGACCGCGATTGAGCAAACCGGCGTCGGTGGGTGGGGCCCTTCCTCCCCTTCTCCAATACTAATTATCCACGTTGCACTTCGTAAAACCCGTAACATTATTACGTAGTGTAGCATTGCCCCCGCCCGTCATTTATTATACCACCACTCCCTCCGTTTTATCAGGAGTAAATAAAAACAGAGGAGTATACTACTGATGAGGATCACGGCGTGGTCGAACCCATTGAGTAAGCGACATGCGGGGCCCTAGCAAGCATGGGGTCCGCCGATGAAGTGACGAAAGGGAGGTAAGGTAGGGATACCTACGTCGGAGGATCCACTTCCACTATACTACTTTGACCAAATTTTAGAGTAATATATATGACATGCAACTTACACAAATGTTAGAGTAATAATATATGACAAGCAACTTACACAAAGCATCTGAGGGTTTAATCGTTTTGGAGGCTAACTTTGACCAAATGTTAGTGTAATAATATATGACATGCAACTTACACAAAGCATATGGTGAATTTTGTATGTGAAAGGTTTCAATGATATAATTTTTCATTATACATCTCATGTACTCCCTCCGTCTAGGTGTGTAAGTCATCTTCACGAAAACCAAATAATCCCAAAACACGTAGGCGTGGTGCATTAACTTCTCGTTTCTTGTTTCTTGACATATGAACCAATAAGAGTTGAGGTGTGCATGCTTTTAATGACTGAGACTATCAAACATGACATGAAGTGGTTAGTTCATTGCATGACAATACTATTAATTAGCAAATAAACATTAATGTCTCTCGTTTTCCCTCCTCCTTGGTCACGGTGCAGCCTAAGATGACTTACTCACCTATGTGAAAGGGTACTATTAATCTTGTCAATAGTCAAATTGAAACCATCTAAGTACAAATCTAGAAGATGCGTCACGAATCTAACAATATTGATTGAGGCGTTGTTGAATGTTGATACCTTTTTTATCATAGTAGAGATACTTTGACTACACATAAAAATTATACTCTATCATAGTATGTAAATTAGAAAGGATATGAGGGAGTATATTATGCGTTCAAAAGCAAGCGAACATTGAATACCCTTATATATGATTTGCGGATGCTATGATCACGGTTCAAAATTTTGAATCCGCCTTGGGTATCACGTGTCCCCACTCGTTCCTCTCGATTTCATCTCGGGGTTGGGAGATCTATTGAAGAGGACTAGGGTGGGTACATCACGAATGATACTCGTCGGAATGTTGAAATGAGGCATGCGGGAGGATGGACTCGTTGGAGGCGACATGATCGATGGAGAAGAGGTTTGGAGAGGAATGAGAAATAAAAGCGCCACATGATTATGCTTGAATGGCTCAAATAAACAATAAGTTGTCTCGCTTGGCCTACATAGTGAAAGGCCTAATGTCATAGCAACGAACATTGGCCTTCGAATATGGCGGGAAAACAAGAAACCGACATAGTGCAGACTAGTCCAATGGAGGTGCTGGCCCGACCTCCTCGCTACCGACAACCGTTCATGTGGGTCGTTGGGGCCAACAACGAGCATAACTCCATCACCGCCTCTGAGACCGGCGACAAGCGGTGGCTTTCACGCTCATATCGTTGATAGACACGGTCTGTTTGAGGTGTGTCGGCGGCGTTAGTGCTTGTGGCACGACCAAGAGTATGTTTGGTTTGTGCCCAAGGTTGCCCCATCAAATCATTGGGTAGCCAAAATTTTGGTTGAGGTATTGGTTGCCCATGATTTGGCGACATTAACAAGAAAAATGAACTAGAGTTGGCTAGAGTTCATTGGCATGCCAAAAGAAATGGCAACCATCAAACAAAGACCAATCTTTGGGTCATGACCAAAATTTTGGTAAGGTGCACTTTGGCCAATCAAACACACCCCAACACCGGCTCGTCGAGGATGCAGGCGCCAAGGCAGCGTCCGCGAGTGGTGTGGCGTGGCCAGCTGCATCCTCACGGGACCATGCCGGTCGTCTTGCTTTTCAATGACATGTGGGGATCGCATTTGAGCAAAGGGCATCTCCAGCGTTGCCACGACCAGGTGACTACCCTGGCACACCAGCCCTCGTCCCTTCGCGGCCGTCGCGGTGCGTTCGATCGGCGCCCGGCTGCCGCATTCATGCCGTCCGTTTTGTATGTCGTCGTTAGAGGCTCGGTGCCGAGGAACCAACTCGGCGACTTAATAGCGCACCGGACGCTTAGCCTCACGGAATCGCTACTTAAGCGTAGCGCCTAGCTAACCTCACCATAGCGCATAGTCCTCCTACGGCACCACATCTGCCATGACCCGAAGTGCGAGCGCTCTGCGGAAGAAACTTGTCTTCGAGGATGAAGCTTGAGGTGCCGCCCTCGCTCAAAGTCTCCTCTCGCGGCCTTAATAGCGGCGTGGCCGAGGTATGGAGACGACTTGCTAAGCGATGGCCCGCTGGCGGCCGGCAGCAGAACACCGTCGACCCGCGTCCCTACTTGCCCGTCAACATCCGGCACCGCCGGTCAGAGACTCCTCCTAGGATGAGTAGGGCATGGGGCGGCAGGGCATGGTGTGTAAGCGGCGATCCGTATCCGTGTTCTACTCTTCCTTGCGGAGAACCGCACCTTCACTTCACGGGTCTTGAATCCGGCCCCGATACATGAATGCGATCGATTCGCCCGCCGTAGAATAGGTTTAGGGTTGGGTTTCTTTTATTTTTCTGTCCTATAAAAGTTGAAATGTAATAAAAATCTGCCGTGTTTGCCTTAATCTCGGCGGTGTATATGAACTTTCACAATAATATACATATTGTAGGAGTACTAGCAAGATGCCCGTGCATTGCCGGAAGATCAAGATCTTGTGGGAGAAAAGGATGAGCGAGGAAAGCCTTATCGCAAATGTGGAAGGAGTGCGGGTAAATTGTCATAGTTTCCTTCCTATCGTTAGATATAGATCAGACGGACTATATTGCAGGATAGCTGGCACACCATCATCACCAACTCTTCTTTTTATTGAACGAGACAAATCTAAAAAACCCAACTAAGCCAACCTCCCGACATATCGCGAGGAAAAGACCCGGCAGCGCCGTTTTAGTCGGGATTACGGATTACTAGTAGTAGTATCGATGGATCATGAAGCAACATTTTTTGAGGAAGCACCTAGTTTAAAAGGAAAAAAGCGGTACCTCACAACTCTCTATCGCGATCGCATTGCACCCCCACACGTTCGGTCCACACGGCTCACAGAGCGGGCAGCGCTTGGCTTGCCTCTTCACGGACACGTGGGACTGCACTTGAGAAACCGACCATCGCCAAACTCTCCCGCCCACCGCGAAAATCCTCCCCCGCCCCGCCACACACAAAAATTCCCCCAAATTGATTCAACGCCCTTGACCAAATATTCCCCAAACCCCCTCCCCGTCCCCTCCACTCCATTCGCTCCACCAAGCGCCCTCCCCTTGCGCCATCGTTGGCGCCCGCGGTTCATCGAGGGCCTTACGGCGATCCTCTCGCTCTGATGCGCTCGTGGTGACTGCCGTCCTCTAGCAGCGCCACCACCTCAGCTCTACGTTCTTGTGGGGGCGCCAGCAGTCCAGCGCGCCACGTGGCGACATTTGTGTGGAGAGCCTGCGCCGGTCGGCTTCTCCCGCGATCGCAGCATTCTAGGCGGGGCCCGTTCATGTCGGTGTAGCGCTGAATGTCGGTGATAAAGGCTATTGTTAATCTCCTTTGTTTGCGAAGTAGTTTCTTGTCAATATGCTGCCTTAGAAGCTTCCTTGCCTATTCTGCACTCAATCGCTTAGCTGAGATGGCATGCCAAGGCCGATTAGTTGCTAAAATATCCTGCCATATATTTATTGTGGCGTAGATTGCCATGGTCTAGTAGCCAATCTGTTAGGTGAAATAGCTCTACACGTTTTATACTCGATCTTTGTTGCTGCGATGGCCTTGATAGTTCGATGGCTGTGTGCTCGACCTCATCATTCTGAAACAGCCTGCCATAATTTAGCACTCAAATATGTTTGCTGAATTAGCTTTACATATATTTAGTTACTTAGATCTGCTCGTCCAAATATCTTGCCATAGCTTTAGACATCGACCTAGGTATTTTTTCTGGACTTCATAAAAAGCATATATGTTTTCCTGTAATATCTAGTAGAAGAACTAATTTGTATGTCTAGCAGATGGACATGACTTGGATAACTTCTTTCGAAGATTCTCCGCTGCATATATCGAGGGTGAAAACTTCATGAACTTTATCGAGCTGAAATCACGGTGGTCGAAATCAGATGTGCTCTGCCCGTGTGCAGATTGTATGAATTCAGTTACAAGACCCAGATCAAGCTGTGAAAATCATCTACACTTGTATGGGATATCGGTCACATATACTAGGTGGGTTCATCATGGTGAAGCTGTGAGCGTCAATGGACTACGTGGAAAAGCGGATCACCATCTTGATCTGCTTGATGCTCGGTGGAAGAGGAGGAGGTGGTGGTGGTGGCGGAGCGATGAGTTTGACCAACATTGAAACAATGCTACAAAATGCTCGTGCATTCCGTGAACTTTCACTGCGAGAAGAAAAGCGGTGGGCCGCATGTTGGAACAATGCAACGTTCTTGTCACCCGGAAATAAGCTGTCGGTATTCTCAGCTATGGTCACCTTTCTTGGTGAAGACATCTGGCGGATGACCAACAAATCATTCGATCACGATGTTGGCTGCTTTCCGCAAATCTTTCCCAGATCGTGCGAGCTGCCACACACCTCTGATAAAATAAAGAATTTCCTTCGTGCGGTTGGAATTGGATATGATATGATCCATGTTTGTAAGAATAATTGTGTTACATTACGGAAGGATTATGCCAACAAGTGAATGCCGAAATGCAAATCATCAAGATGGAAAGATGGCGATCTTTGTGAAGAGGTTCCTCATAATGTTACGAGACATTTTCCAATTACACCAAGATTGCGAGAGGTTGTTTCATGATGCTTTGAAACAAGAGAGGATGTCTTGTGGCATTCTAGGAACCGAGAATGCTGAGATCGAATGTAATGAGCCATCCATCTCATGGTAGTGAGTGGAAAAGCTTCAATGATAAACACAAAGAGTTTGCTTGTGACCGAGAAACATTAGACTTGGCTTAGCAGATGGATTTAACCCATTTGGCCACAGGCGCCACATATAGCATGTGGCGATTGCTTATTATCCTTACAACATGCCTCCAAATGTACGCACCAAAGAATCAAACTACATGATGGCCTTGCTCATCCCGGGTCCAAAAATTCTGGAAAGGATTTTGATTTGTTCATAGAGCCTCTTGTGGAGGAACTTCAGCAGCTATGGAAGGTGTTCTCACTCGAGACCTATATAGCAGCCCACCAGCTGATTTCTTTCTGCGTGTGCTGTTGTAATTTGGTGCATCCATGATTATCCGGCTTTGGGCACTATGTCGAGGCGACATATTACAATGCATGTGTTATTTGTGAATGGAATCCACTATCATCATAATACTTAGCAAGACCTGTTACATTGGACACCGCTGTTTCCTTGCCAAGGACAAGCCGCATCCTAGAAAATACCGAAGACATGTGTTCAATGCAAAGCATAGAAAACCGTGATGCCAAAGAGGCTCACCGCCGATGAGTTGCAAGTGGAATTAGAGAAGGTCGGGGCATATTACACGAGGAAACCATCACGGTAATGGTAGCAAGGAAAAGGCGTGTACGGTATAAGAGATTATTGTTTACCCGTGGGTCCACTTTGTGGGACTTGAGTATTGGAAAGATTTGGATCTGCGGCATAATCTTGATGTGATGCACATCGAGAAAAATAAATGTGACAGCATTATCGGCACACTTCTTAACATTGAAGGCAAGGCGAAGATAACTTAAAATCTAGGATTGATTTGACACACAGGTATCGAGAAAGGATTTGCAGGTGCAAGATGAAGGTAAACCACGGGATATGGCACTAATTTGTGTACATCTTGGACAAGGTAAAAGAAAAAGATTCTGCGAGGTCATCCGTGTGAGATTCCCACATGGATTTGCTTCCAACCACGAAAGGAGAGTCGGTGCAGATGGAAACAAGGTACAAGGGTTGAAAACTCATGGCCCGACCGTCCTCTTTGAAAGGCGGCTAGGCACTTTCAAGGACTATGTTAGGAACAGAGCTAGACCGAGGGTTCCATTCTTGAGAGCCTACATTACTCTGAAGCATTGACATTCTGCTCAAAATACATTGAAACAGCTGATCAGCTTAGCAAAGAGGTGGGTGAAGACAATCCGGGCTCAATGTCTTGATTATTGAGTTCGAGTTCTGAGGAAGAGTCGACAAGAGGACAAACCTAAAGATTTGGACAAAATGGTTTGGTATGTGTTGAATAAGCGTCACGAGATACTACCTTATATCAAGTAAGTGCGATACTGCAGCTTATACATCGTAATCTACTAAACTTGCAGCACATTCTTATATATTTAGATGTTTGTGCGATCACTATGTTGTGCAGCATCTACAAAGAGGAGATTCTTGCATAAAATCCAAGAAACATTGACAAACTGGTTATGGCAGGATTTGCGAAATGGTTCAAGAACCATATAAGCTTTTGAAGTGCCTTGTCAGTTTTTAATATATTGAGTACATAAGATGATCAGCTTGTATATTTTCTAACCATAGGTTAAGAAGATGCGGGAGGATGGGCGAGGCAGTTGATGATGCCCTTTACTCACTAGCAATGGTCCTTGATACTCGGGTAAGACATTATGAATCTTGCGTTGTTGGAGATGTGCGCTACAACACCCTTGGCGAGGCGAAGGCAGGAAGACACAAAAGCAGTGCCATCATGAGCATGGATCGTATGACAAAGAGACAACTGAAATGTATGCTAACATAACGGACATTGTTCAATGCGATATATCTCGATTTAGAGGATCATCGGTGTGTGGTTACATTGTCTTTGTCGTTGGTATAACCTGTTTTCGAGGATCATAAAACCGAGCTGATGATTATTTCAAATCCATCAATGTCAAAGGCGTGCCGGACCAATGAGCCTTTTATTTTGGCAAATCAAGCAACACAGATATTTTCTTGGAAGACACATTTGCCGTAGCGACTTGGAGAGTATTGCAAAGGTTTGAAGCGAGAGGAATTCGTTTAATGAAGTTGCACAACAAGATGATGCTTACACTGCTCACGATGTACAAGATAACACGAGATGTTCCTAATATCTTTGAGAACCATCCGTCAATGGCGCTGGCGAAAATATTGCTGTCGTCTTTGTGGACATACAGAGTTGATCAAGAAGAAGCCAGCGTTAGGGCGTTGAGGGCGAAGAAGAAGATGACACCGTGGGGAATTACGATTCAGGCTGATACACATGGCGAAGATGTTGGCTGCTGCTGCGGATGATGATTACATTGCTTTTGTCGTATTTGCTGTCGGAAGGCGTTTTTATCTACTATGTGAAATTGTGTTTGCTATGACAAGCTGAAACCTGATGAACATGTTGTTTAGTATTTTCTTTGTGAGAACATCACTTGTTATGTATGATGATTTGTGTTTGGTGATTGTATGACAACTAAAACATGATGACATTGTTGTTTAGTTGTACTCATATTTGGCTGTGAAACTTGAATTTGATGACATAGTTTGCTGTTGGACTGCAATTTGCTCGATGTCTTGAATGAGAACAAAGCTGACCAACAGGGCCTCTGCTATTATTTATTTATATGAGAAAGGGATACCCCTGATTTCCGTTAATAGAAATCATTAGATGTTCACAACACTACGCTTGACTGATACAGGTTTCATTCATTACTAGTTTCACCAAAGTGCTCATGTCGTAGCCCTTGAATACATCACGAGTGCTACATACTTTGCAAATAAAGACAATCATCCTCTGAGCACATCGATTTTGCCCATTATCTTCACAAGCTCTTTCATCTCCTCATTCTTTGTCAAGGCCGTTCAGCAACTGTTGCAGCCATGATCGGAAGGCTGCATCTTTAACTTATACGCTCTGCATCTTCCTCTTCTTCCGTTCCTTGATTACTTGTCCAACACTCCAACCTGCTGGTATTGGGATTCTCGGCTAACCAAATAATCAGCGTAGTTGCATTCCCCATCAGCAACTTCCGAAATACAAATCACACGAATCTTCCCTTTTTGCACTGAATCAAATTGGAAGATCATCAACCAAACTATTAAAAAATCAACAAGCGAAAGCAGCAAAACAACACTTAAAATATTATTACCCCATGATTCGGGCATTTGTAGAAGACTTCGGCCAGGGTTGCGGATTGTGGTTGAGGCGACGGATGACTCTGCGTGATTTGCGGCGGTGGCACCACCTGCTTGGCAGCGGGTTGCGATGAGCAATCGGCGTGGTCTTGCGCTCTCGGCGGGGTGTGATGAGACCCACGGCGATGAATGCGGGTGGTGACTTGGTGCATATCTGGTTGTTACTGCTGAAGAAGCGGGTGGGCCGAGCAACCGAGGACATGGTTGCTGCGGCGAGTTTCGATGCTAGGTAGAGTAAGTAGAGAGAGAGAAGCGAGCGTTGGATATGTCGGTTTCATTACTTGCGGTAGCATAGCACCATATATAGTCATAGTCTAGGTTTGGATTGAACCAGCTGAGAACACGTCTTTCTTTTTCTAAAACTTCGGCACCGTCTCTTTCTTGGTACACTAGCTTGTTACTGTACGCCTTCCCAAGTCTTTGATTTTCTTTCCCTTTTTTGCGAGGAAGGAAGGAGGACAAAATTGAGAGTTCCTCGGACTCGAACCCAAGACCTCTCGGTTGAAAACCAAGGTGCTAGTCACTTATGTGGCGAGCGTTCCTGTGAGGAGGGACGTGACGAAGCATTTTCCTCACAGTTTTCTTCCTATATATAAAAAGTATGCTACTTGGTGTCGCTTAGTCAAAAAGCGATTGTGCCAACCTTGACCGTTCGATTGACATTCAGCGTTTGTCGTGTTTCTTCAATCTCTTCTTCCTCGAGCCGCCAAAAGCCAAACCAGCGCGTGAGGCACGCCTGCTCCGCCTCCACGGTGGTTGTGATCTTCCCGGCTCTGTTCGTTCCGTCAGAGGCCTCACCATTGTCCTCCGCCTTGGTTACGCTCGCCCATGGCGCCGTCCCCTCGGTGTTGTCAACATGGTCAACAACCGAGAGGAATAAGGAGATATTTGTACATGGTGAGGATGACGGTAGGGACCCGGCAACCGCATGATAATTTTGTTTTTTCGGACGGAGAAGGGTATCAACTGGGTTGTGCGGGACCGTGGCCCGTCTAGCCAGCTTTTATTTCATATGTTTAGCACATGACCAGCCAGTTTGTTTTTCCTATACGAAAAATGGCTAGCGAGCTATTTTGTTTTTTGAGAATAACCAACATAGGCCTACTTGCTTTTCTAAGCCTGTGGTAAATCTTTCAAGGCGAGGAGGATGCATTTGCCCAGAAAATGGGCTATAAGTAATAATAAATGGGCTATAAGTAATAAGAAATGGGCTATAAGTAATAATAAATGGGCTGTAAAATGAAAAAATACAACAAACATGCAATTAGTTCCCAAATCTGTTTTTCTTTTGATTTTGATATTTTAAATTTCATTGTTTTTGTCTTGGGTAAAATTTCATTGAATTTAAATTAAGGTATATTTAGATTTAAAATTAATTTGAATCTGCTAGAAATTTCAGGCTGTATGCTGTTTGGGACAGATTTGGAGGCTGAATTGTGGGTCTACTAGGTTGGCGTGTACTTTGGCTTTGTCAACTTAGTCACAAAGCGATTCAAATTTAGTCGAGAAAGATTCTAGCAGCGAGTGACCATTGGATGTTAATCCAGCGGCCGTCTTCTTCTTCAATATTGATCTTCTTGCTCCGGCCGCCCAAACCAGCTCGGTGGGGACTGCTGCTCCGCCTCCGTGGCGGCTGTCTTTGCCACCAGAGCCGCCCCCCACCCTTCATTGTTGGCAGGCCATTCCTCTACTCACCCACACCTCCTGTTATTTTCGGCGGCGGCGGACGGATAAACCCTCGTACTCCCGGTGGGCAACCATTAACGAGTCTTCCCGGCTCCGTGTCGTTTCCTTCCTAGGCTCGCTTGCGTCGTCCACTGCCATGGTGCTCTCGGCGTGGCTTGGTCAGCGTGGTCAACGAGCGACATCCATCGGCCGTGGACTATCTGTAAAATAATGATTCCTCCACGACGCAGTGGGACCCACGGAAGGGCCTACGTATTTCGCGAAAAACGTTCCCCGGCGACATGTCGGACCCACCAGCTATATCTTCGCGCAAGAAGTGCCTCCTTATTACGGAAAAAATGAATACCCACCACTGCTAGATGGGACCCACCATAGTGGGAGGATGACTTAATGGGCCAACTAAGTTGGCGGGGACGGAGGGCTTTGTCAACTTAGTCAATATGAACGATTCTAGCTCCGGTGGCCGTCGATGTCCATCCAACAGCCATAGTGCTTCTTCAACCTCTGGTCTTCTTGCTCCGGCCGCCCAAAGCAGCGCGGTTGTGCCAGTGCTCCTGCCTCTCGTGGCGGCTGTGATGCTGCGGAGGCCTCCCGCCCCTACTACTCCCACCGCTGGCCGGGGTATCCCTCTACTCATCCACCCCTTGTTATTCTGCGGCGGCAGCAGCCTCCACGCCCTTGACCCGAACCGATGAACCTCGTACTCCTCTCCGGCGGGCTACCACTCTGCGTCTTCCCGGCTCCGTGTCGTCCCCTTCCTAGGCCTCACCGTCGTCCGGATCCCGCCACAGGTGCTCTCGGTGTGGCGTAGTCAACATAGTCAACGACCGACTTCCATCGGAAGAGGGTACATGCGTGGAGAGGCTAACGGCTAGGTCGAGCGTCGCATAGGAAGTGCCTCCTTATACGGACCAAAATACTTATTCCTCCACGGCGAGGGACCCATCGGACGGGCCACCTTATTTAGCGAAAAAGCGTTTCCCCAGACTGCTGGGACCCACGGACGGGCCAGCGTATTTTATAAAAAGCGTTCCCGTCTTTGTCGCTCGGACCCTTTGGAAGTGTCTCCTTATTACGCACAAAAAATGAATACTCCTCTTGCTATTTGGGACCCACATGGTGGGAGAGCTGACTTGTGGGCCTACTAAGCTGGGGCCAGGGGCCTTTGTCAACTTTAGTCAATATGAATGATTTTAGCTCGGTGGCGTCGATGTCCATCCAACGGCCTAGTGCTTCTTCAACCTCTGGTCTTCTTGCTCTAGCCGCCCAAGCAGGCGTTGGTGGGTGTCGCATGCTCCTGCCTCCCGTGGCCGGCTGTGCTGTCTTGAGCCTCCTCACCGCCCTACTATTCCCACTGGCGAGGCCTGCGGCGGCGGCAACCCCACACCAGCCAAACGGTGAACCCTCGTACTCCTCTCATGGGCTTCCTTGCCGCATCTTCCCGGCTCCCGTCGTCCCTTCCTGGGCCTCGCCGTCGTCCACCGCCCTGGTGCTCTCGGCCTGGCGTGGTCAGCGTGGTCAAGAGCGACTTCCATCGGACGTGGACTGTGCGTGGAGAGGCGGCCAGCTGGGTCCTGACGCATGACAAGGAAGTGCCTCCTTATTCGTGGAAAATAATGATTCCTGCACTGACGGTTGGGACCCGGGAAGAATACTTTGTATTCGTGAAAAAACATTTCCCCACATTGCTGGGACCCACCAGCTACATCTTATACGCAAGGAAGTGCGTCCGGGTAAAAAATAAAGCGATTCGCCCCACGACGCTGGGACCCTGGCGACACCTTCCATACGGAAGGAAGTGCATCGGCGGGCAAAAAAAACGATTAGCCCCACGACTGCTGGGACACCAGCTACATCTTCATGCAAGGAAGTGCATCCGGGCAAAAAAATGATTTTGCCCCACATTGCTGGGACCACCAGCTACATCTTGCGAGCGGAAGTGCGGCGGTCGGGACCCACGGTCGAGCGTACATAAGCGTTGTCATTACGGTGCATGAATGTATGCATTACATCTTGGTCATTGTAAGCGCGGCATGCGTGTGCGTAGTAGAGTGCGATGCGATGCCGTAGTAGTGGTGCACCGTAGCATGTACCGTGCGTGCTGCGGCAAGGGTGCAAGAGAAGAAAATCTGACGTCGATTACATACAGGCGGGTCTCGAGCGCCTACTCGGCGCGCTCATTACATGGCTGGGTGAGCGGGCTCAGCGTCGTCGTCATGTTCATGAAGAACCAATCGGCTGGAGTCGGAATGGAATCGTGGTCGTATTCGCCGGGAGGCTTGGGACGAAATAAGCGATGGAAAAGGAGCTGGCGTATCGCGAAACGGAGGAAAGCGGACCTCCTATGTTGAGCGGGGTCTGATGATCGGGAGGCTGGCGTACCGCAAAAGCGGAGAAGCAGACCTCCACGGTCGAAACAGGGAGTCTGTTGACCCGGGAAGGGTGTGGCGTACCACAAAAGCAGAGAAGCGGACCTCCTAAGGTCGAAGCAGAAGTCTGTTGATCGGGAGGGTGTGGCGTGCCGCCAAAAGCGGACCAAGCGGACCTCATATGGTGAAGCAGAGGTCCTATTCGCCGGGAGGTGTGGCGTCTGCAAGCAGGACACCATGGGATCTTGTTCATCTCTCCGTCGACCTCCTCCGGCCTCCACGGGCTACCGTCGACCTCCTTCAGCCTCCACGGGCTCTGTTCATCCGGCCTCCACATGGCGCTACTCCACGCTCTTGTTCAACCACCCCTCCACGGGCACCCCTCCACCGTCTCTTGTTCATCCAGCCCTCCACACCACGGGGTCTGTGCAACCACCCTCCACGGCCACCCCTCCACCGTCTATTGTTCATCCGGCCTCCACACCACGAGGTTCCGTTCATCGGAAGCACACGCCACCGCTCCTTGTTCATCAAAGCCCCCACCAGCGCTCCTTTGTTCATCAATCGATCGGCTTGATTAGCAGCGGGGCGAAGAATCGCTCCATCGGGTTCGATTAACAGCCATCGATCGATCGCTTCGGGTTCAATAACGCGTAACTGCGATTCTGTCGCTCGGGTTCAATTAGAGCCCAACGCCTCGCTTCGGTTCGATTAGAACCAGCGCCTACTTACACCTGCAGCGTGCGTGTATGAGAAGAAAGCAGCGCGTCGCTCGGCCCCGACCTCCACCGTAACCGGCAACTCCCGAAATTTTCCTCCCCTACGCTTCTACCGGTTTTTCCATCATGGGCCGGCCCAAAGAATGTCATGCATCTGCGTCTCGGCCGCTTGAGGAAAAGCCCATTTTCTATCATGATTTTTTGTCATAGAAGTAGAGCCCACCACATCTATGATGATACGGGGTTTTGTCACAATGCTCGTCATAGAAGTGTCATATGTATGACATAATTTTTTTCATTCGGCACAAAATGTCACGGATGTGTCTTTTTTTTATGAGTGTCATACACCATACAGCCATCCCTCTAGCACCCCGTGCTGAGATTTTCTCCGGCGATCCCCATGCCACCGCCGGTGACAACCGCCCACCACGAACCCTAAGATGAATCTTTGGGTACCTCTCCGGTGAGCCCCCCTCCCACCATTGTTGAAGTGTTGCTAAATCGGAGCAACATCATAAGCAAGACCAAGTGAGCAGCAGCAGTAGCGAAGCAAGCAAACAATAGCAAAAGCAGACCAAGCATGGGACCAAGAGCAAGAAGCGAGGCAACAGCGGCGGCAGAATCTAAAGCAGGAGCAGCTCCTCACGATGTGGGCGTCGCCGCCGAGGGCGGCGCCGTGGAGAAAGTGGCGGTGGCGCCGCCATGGATGGAGCCAGCGCCCGTGTCGGCTCGGGACGGCGCCCGGCAACACCGTGAATCGAATCAAGAAGAAAATCGGCGATTAGTGTACAACCTCTTTGGTGGCGCCGATTAGGCCTCGGCTTCATCGAGAAGCGGTGATGTTGATGTTCTTCGGTGGTGCGGTGGCACGAAAGGCGAGGAACATCGGGGCAGCTCCTTGGAGGTGGAGGGCGGGGTGGCTGAACCGGCGGGACAACAAAATCAGCAGCGGATCCTCATCGGTCACGATGGATGAGGGCGTCGAGTGTTACTATGGGCGACATAGTGGGGAAGAGCTCGGTGGGTGGCGGACGGAGGAGGTGTGGTGCTTGGCGGGTTTTGCAGCCTCGTTATGCGAATGGGTGGGCAGATGGGATGGGAGTGGGAACCATGGCTTAGGACGCACGCATATGCGAAATGTGGGGTAAGTTACAAAAGTACACCCCCGATTTGAGCTAGATGGTTCTTTGATGCAGGGGTATCACGGGCATTTCGCTGGTCGGGATTTCACGGGGAGGTGGGAGTTTTACGCGTTGTAGTTTTGGAATAGCAAAGGCGGGTTGAGATGGACGGAGTTGCCGAACTGTGAGACAAAGATATATGTTAAATATTTTGGGAAAACAAAGGCGCGGGTTGAAGAGGCAGGAGTTTCACGACACGATAGACAAAAGCGCTAGCTTGAAATTCGGCATAACAAAGTAGCGGCTTCAAATTTGGGAGAACAAGCAACGTGTACCCAAGAAAAGACAATTCACACCTCATCACTAGAAGAGCCATGTCTGTTTTACTATATTACTAGAAATGCATTCAAATACAACAAAAATACTAAAAAAATCGGGACAGCAAACATAACGTGTACAGTACCAAAACAATTTGCACTTCCATCAACAATAAAAAAACAATGTGTGTTGTCTAGCATATGCACTACATTTGAGTACATTTTCCCTGTTTGAATGGGATTGTACTCGGGTTAGTTATGGTACCAATATTATCTTCACAACACAAGACATGAATACAGGAGAAGTAAATTCCTATATAAATATGAACTACATGTACATACGATCTCAAATTCAAATATATGTATCCATTTTATGTTGAATTCAAATCATAGTACATGTATGCTCTAACTAGATGTTAGGAATCTAAACCATGTATGATATACTACGTACAATGTGTTTAACAAGCACGACACACACACACAAACACAATTTAGAGTAGTAAGGTACACGTGCATTGCACGCGCATGAGTTAACAGCAAATTATGAATAAATACCACATTATAGCATGTAAGCTTTGAGTCATATATGCATGATGTAGATGTTCATATAATTCTTATAGTTCATTTCATTCAAGATCATCTAGTTTTTTATAATAAAGCTAATCTATTTTAACATTCATGGAATTGTGCGTTGTAAGAAAGAAAGTAAAAACAAATAATGGCAAATAAGGTAGAAAAACATTTGGGTAATTACGATCTGGAAGATTCTAGAACAAAGAAGAAGTGCTTGTGTTTGAGGTTTGTGCATTATGCTTAAGTTCAACCATAGAGTCTTCTAGATTGTACATGTGGAAAAATCTTGTGGAATCTAGATGATATCCAACGGCCAGTAGTGCTCAAATTTGCCATCTCTGCACCATCGGATTGGCCTCATCCAATGACCATCTTTCAAAGTTAGTTATCCGCACACTATATAAAAAATATAATATATAATATATATAGGGTATAGATATAGATATGTGATCACGAAAGCCACCCATCATCTCAATTAGAATAGTGTGTCCATGCACGGATGCAATGTAGCCAAGCGATGTGCTGCAATCGATATCTCAAATTCAAATCAGTTTGACATTGTTTAATGTGTATCTGATACAACATGCTAGTTTCCAAACCACACGCGCATATCTCAGTTATATTCATGCATGCATGGGTTTTCAAACATCATGATCTCTTATTCAAATATTTGAATTCAACTTTAAATTGATTATGACCTCACCTAATCTTTTACACCCACGATCGTCTTCTCTTTTATAATTGTACCTCTAACTTTCTCCTGTGCATGCATGCACACATAGTACCGATCGGCATTATCTATCCTTTACATGCAATATTTTTCTTTGGTCGGTCTCCCATGCATGCACACACACTCCCCTCTCCATCATATCGGGCATTCTTTATCTCTTACGTGCATACTGTGATCGATGTTCCGCTATGTGTGTGTATATATAGATTAGGTCTTTCACAGTTTGCCACATAAACCGATCAATATATATATCTAATGAGGTCTCATCCTCTTTCCCGCATACATCGATCAATTTATACCTCTCTATATAGGATTACATAGCTAATACACACACATTAATTATATATACAGCGTCCCCTCTCATCATCCATGCCTTCGCTTCATCTCTCGGCCCAGCGCCGCACGATGGCGAAGCGAGGGGGCAGCAAGGCCCTCCTAACATCACTATATATAGCTAATATGAATGTGATCATTAGACAATGGCTGGTAAAATGGTTTAAGTTGATGAATTGGCCCTCGTCATAAAGGATTAGCAATGCTTGCCTCCCTAGCTCATTTATTATTCATGGCTCCATCACTAGGCATTAACGACGCATGTTCTCACCCCCTCTCTTTAAATATCGACCTACGCACTTGTGCACTCCTTCATAGTCTCCCTCCACTTGGCCCCTCGCACCATCTACTAGCCCCCACGGATTTTGCCACATGTACAATCTAGCGAGACTCCATGGTTGAACTTAAGCATAATGCACAAACCTCAAAACACAAGTGGTTCTCCTTTGTTCTAGAATCTTCCGTATCACAACTGCCCAAACTTTTTTCTAGTTGAATTGCCATTATTATTATTTTACTTTATGATTTAGCGCACAATTCCACGAATCATAAACTAGATTAAGGGCTTATTTGATTCAAAGTATTCTCAAAGGAATTTTGGAGATTCTAATCCTTAGGAATTTTTCTGTCTTGGTTGTTTGATTAGTAGGATTGTAAACCATAGGATTTTTCATTTGGACTAGATTTCATAGGAAACATCCCATACACTCAAACCTCTTTGAAAAAGAACCTGCGTTTTTCTATGCACAATCAAACACTCGTACAATCCTGTAGGATTCAAGATGACACTCCACTCTAATCACGTTTTTCCTATTCCCGTTTGGAAATCCTACAAATCAAAGAGGCCCTAGTTTTTTTATAAAAACTAATTTATTTTGAATGAGATGAACTATAAGAATTAAGCGAAGGTCAACATCGGGCATATATGACTCGAGCTTACATGCTATAGTGTGGTATTTATTCATAATTTGGTTGCCAAATCTGATGCGTGCAATGCCGTGTACCTTACTAGTACTTGGTATGTGCAAAACCGTAAATTAGGATTCCAATGGCACGCTACGGGTGTCTCTCTTATAGTTCATGAAGCCACGTGGCACATGTGGAGTTGTTTTCACGACCTCCTTGTGTGGATTGATCACAACGACGTGCTGCTTGTTCCAAAGAATGTACTCATCCTCTACGAGCCACACTGGCGATACATGCGCGAAGCGAAGATGTGCATGCGCATCACGCATGCACTCATTCCCTCGTGCGCTGCAGCGGGTACATGGGGGACGCATTTTTGTATGAAGATCCACCCCATATGATAATTTGACACGTGTAAAGTCCTTCACTTCATTGATGGTCAATTAATACAGCGCATGCAAATTGAGTGGACGTGAGGGCGGAAGAAAGACATTACTACTCCACTGCGCGCATGTGAGTAGTTAAATCATGGGTTTCTAGTACTTCCATTGGTCTCCTTCGTATTTTGTGCCAATTTTTGACCATATTTGTAAGTAACATATTATTTTTGTATGTCATAAAAAGTGGCACAAAAAAGGGGCCAATAAACCAGGAGCCTTGAGCAGCATGATCAATTTTTTCCAGGGCTACTGTTGGTGGCCTTTGTATTTAAATATGGATGGAGTGGAGTAGTACTATATTTATCTTAGCCTCGTAGGGCTCTACCAGCGCCTAGGCTTGCCTCCCCGCCTCGCTCACCGGATCCGCCATGGACAATTTATTTTATATAAGTTACATTGACGATCTGATACCGTGCAAGCCTTGTAAAGGCTGAGATGGAGGGATTACTTGAAATTTATGTTCCACTAAACTCGCCGAGGAAGCCGTTTGGGCCTCGAAACCAAAACCATCAATTAATCTTTACCTTGTTCCCATCACATTCCAAAGTACTAGTGCTACAATTAAGTGCAAGTCTGCTCACACCTACTAATCGTACCAAACCTGAGCGATGTTCCCACTATGCAGGTTTTAGTACTAGTGGAGTACTTAGGGTTATAAAAGAGAACTACCTAACCAAAAATTACTCTACCTTCCTCCTCATAAGTCCTTCTTCTTACGTCAAAGTCCTTGCCATGGCGGTGTCACGAGCTCTGGAGTGAGAACTACTCGTAACAAGGGAGGGGTGAGGTGTCTGGATTAGGGGGTATCCAGGATGGCGAGATGTGTACAACATCCGGACTATTGAGCGTGAAGATACAAGACTCAAGACTTGACCCGTGTCCGGATGGGACTTTCCTTGGCGTGGAAGGCAAGCTTGGCGATCCGGATATTATATTTCCTTCCTTGTAACCGACTCATATAAACCCTAGCCCTCTCCGGTGCCTATATAAACTAGAGGTTGGTCCTTAGAAGGCCGATCACAATTACAATCATACCATCATAGGCTAGCTCTTAGGGTTTAGCCTCTACGATCTCGTGGTAGATCTACTCTTGTACTACCCATATCATCAATATTAATCAAGCGAGGTAGGGTTTTACCTCCATAGAGGGCGAACACAGTAAACATCTATGTCCCTTGCTTCTGTTACCATCAACCTTGGCCTTTATATGGGACCCCCTACCGAGATCCGCCCGGTTTGACACCGACATTGGTGCTTTCATTGAGAGTTCCTGCATATGCCGGCATCTTTAGGTCGATGGCTCCTCCGATCATCAACAACGATCGCTCCGGGGTGAGATTTTCTCCCGGATAGGTCTTCGTATTGTGACTTTGCACTGTAGCGACAATTAACAGCCATCTGGAGCAGATTAAGCTTCGCTAGCTGGCCACGGGTCAGATTTGGAAGTTTGAACTACAAAGTGGCGTCGCGGAGACTTGATCTTCTATGTATTGGGCCTATGCCGGGGCGCGGACCGATGCATAGCAAACGCGACTTAGACCTGCCATTGGATGAAGCTTCGGCGGTATCGCCCCGTAGTATCTCGGACCTAGATCCGGGCGGCTATTTGCTGCCTAAGGCGGAGGATGGACCCGCCCCGGTCGGCGCACTCGCCGGTGTTAGAGCGAACCACGGGTCTTACCTCTGCGGTGGCATGTGACTCCGAACCCCGGGTTCGTATCCGGACGTTAGTTCCGATCCGCACACTCCGAGCCCGTCCGGGCGGGATGAGCTCCGGTAATGGAGTTCACTGCTGCGGATATCTTCCATCACTCGCCCTTTGGCGACATCTTTGAACTCATTAAAGTCTCTCTCTTTGTCGGAGACTCTTGGCGAACTATGCAGCTCGAGTGGGAGGCGGGACGTGCGAAGTCGTTGCCCACCACCACCCACTTCATTGCCACGATGCGATGACTTAAGCGAAATCTTGAACTTCGACTCCGAGACATCGGCGGTATGGATGGCGATGCGAGGAGAAGAACATGAACCACCGCTCCTTTGGGCGGTGGACAACCCTCTTCTTATATATATATATATATATATATATATATATATATATATATATATATATATATATATATATATATATATATATATATATATATATATAGAACCTCTAAGAAACAAATGGCGATGAGGCAGCGGAGGATAAAACCTCGGGAAAAAAGCAAAGAATGGGCGTCGTGGCGCCACTCCAAGCCCGCCACACCAATACCGGCCGGGAGGCAGCGATTGAATGGTGCCAAAGAAGAATACAACCACGATCAGCCTGCCTTGGCTGGCGAGCAGGAGGATGAGCAAGTCACCCAGAAAAAGCTGGCGGCAGGGCGAATACCCGGAGGAGGACAGCTACATGCCCCCTCAATGGCGAGATTAGCCTCGGCGGCAGCGAGTTCGGCGTGCACGAGGATCCCGTAGAAGCGAGGCACGCTGGCGTGAAGCTTGACGCCCCTGCGAGGCCTGAAAAATAAGCAGCAGCAACTCCAAGCTGATGAGACTTGCTCACAGATAGATGGTGAAGTCACGGCAGCCAAGGAATATCGACTCGAGCACCATCATTTGGTGGCCACCTCGTGGCGGCATAAAACGGCATACCAGTCCGCATGCCAGCCAACACCCCCGCCAACATACTACGGTCAGAGGGCAACAAAAACAGGACAGCCAAGATCGATCTACGGATCGCGAGCGCGCCGCCGATGCGCGACAAGGACCGTCGCGCGGACACACTTTCAACAAGTCCAGCGGGCGAATATAGCCACCGAGCAATTCGACCTGCGTAGCCGCAGCCCGGCACCAGGCGCGCACTACCGCTTCACTAACGAAGTAATGGATCATGAATTCCCGGAAGGGTTTAAGCGTAAACATAGAATCATACGATGACACAGCAGAGACCCTGCGGTATGGATCAAAGATTTCCTTCTCCACATTCACATAGCTGCGGAGGCAATCTACGCGCCATCAAGTATCTTCCCTTAAGCTCAAAGGACCAGCCGGCCTTTGGCTAAACAGCCTGCCAGCCAAATTCCATTGGCGGTTGGGAAAACACGGAGGGCGCATTCCTCGACAACTTCCGGGGCACATATGCGACCACACAGCGCCGATGACTTGAGCCACATCACTCAACAGCCGGAGAGTCAGGCCAGGAAATGCGGACTCGGTTCCTAACTAAAAGAACCAAATAGTTGATTGTCCGGACGCCGAAGCCTAGTGGCTTTCAAGCATAATATCCGTGGTGAGTGGCTGCTTTCGACACCTCGGCCAGAAAAACCCAAGTCCATGGCAGCTCACAACACTAATGACCCACTTTTGCGCGACGAGGACGGTTGGTTGGCTCGCGGCAACACTACGCCCGCAGCACGGCAATTCGGATGGCGCGACAATAACGGCAAGCTGGCACAGCAGAGACATAAGCGACGGAACAAGCGGCAGCGACCGCGAAGACACGGCGATCAGCGCGGATTTAGTGGATCAAGCCTGGTCGTGGAAGAAGCCATTCAAAAAAAATAATCGAGACCGTCGATCTGGACCGCATCTTTGGAAGCGCTCGTTGCCAAATTCATGGTACCTCGGACAAGCCAACTAACCACCGCGAATAGAGATTGTTGGGTATTCAAACATCTTGAGCAAGATAAGCGCCGAAGACAAGGACAAGGGCTGCACTGGCGGCGATGGCGGAGATCGGCGCCCGAACACGAGGGGGCGGAAGAAATCCCCCAAGGTGGCGGTCAACATGATCTACTCGCGCACATCCCCAAGTGGGAGCGAGCGGGCACTAAGGGGCGTCTATGCGATGGAGCTAAGTGCCCCCAAATTCAACCATGGTCGGCTTGTCCAGATCACTTTCGATCATAGGGATCACCCTACTAGCATCCGTCCACGGCGGCTCGGCCGCATTGGTCCTAGACCCAACCATTGTGATTCCACCTCTGCGCGCATCTTTATGGGCCCGGTGGCGGCCTTTGAACCTGCTTTACCGGGACGCGATGCGCAATATGGCATTGACCCTTCAAGGATCAAGCCCACTAAAACCACCACTTTAAGGTGTAATTCCTGGAGTAGAGGCCGGCTATCACGGGCTCTATAACGATGGAAGTGGTCTTGGATCTCCGGATAACTTCCAAAGCAAAGTTAATCTTGATATCGTCCCTTCCGTAGTGGTTACCATGCCTTTGCTCGGACGAACCGCATCGCCCAGATTCAATGCGGTACCACACTACGCATATCTCAAGCTCAAGATGCGAGGACCAGCGGGGTCAAAGCGGTGAAGGAAATATGGACTGCTCTACAAGCGAGAAGAACATCGCAGCCCTTGCGGCGGAAGTACAATCTGACCTTCTCCGACAAAACCAATTGGCGACAACAACGAGCACGGTCAGCGGTCAGGTACCCATAGCAGGATCGCCATCGAACACGCCAAGAGCCCGACTAGCGTCGACCTCGCAAGCCCCATCAAAGCAGCATTAGGTGCCCACGTGGACACAATTCGCGCTTAAATACCATGGGCATAGGTGGGCGCATCAGCGACTTCGGTCAATAGTCGGGTAACATAAATACTTTCATACTCTTTCCCTTACCTTCGGGACACGGCGTTGGTGCAGCATCCTCAAAAAAGAGCGGTGCGGACTTATAGGAAGAGACATCCAAGAGCAGCAGGCGTTGTGCGGAAGGAAATACCCATGTGGATTCTATTTCACGATCATTATACCTGCTTTATCTATCGAACACAGCACCCTGGATAGGACATGTCAAATAGTCCTATTTTATCTCTTATACTTGCACCCATTATAAATGTGCGGCAAATGTATTTGTGCGTCAATGGGAGATTATATATAGCGTCGGCTTATTATTCTTATTTGAGCATTTTTCTCTTATAAATGTTCATTTGATATTGCATCCATACACTTTAAGCGGCGGCGGTTTGCGAGGGGCTTCTCATGGCGCCCGTAATATGGCAAATAAAGTCGAACACTTTCAACGGTCACGGCACCACTGAACTTATAGCACTATATGCATCAGCTCGAATCATGTCTTGGGTCTACTGGGTTGGGATAGCCCGGCTCCCTTGTTTTGGTGCCTTACGTTACATTATATCGGCTAAGGTAGCGCGAGAGAACTCTGCGATTGTGTCGGTTCGTCCAGACGAGCACCTCGATGAACAAAGCGAGGCGACCCGGCATGATGTGGCGAGAGCTGGTGCGCTGTTTGAGAGGTTCTAAAATCCTTAAATATTTTGCGCTTTAGGAAAAAATCGGCAAATCCGATCTAGGCGTGTATAAGCGCCCGATTCAACCTTCAGTTCTAGGGCTTCGCCAAAATTTAAAATTGTGAACTTCTATGGCTAAGTGAAAGTTATAGAGCACGCATAGTCCGATTGCCTTGTTTGATGTGCGGACACCTCCTTAAGGGACCAAACATTTGGATAAAGATTGTCCAGGTTTTCCACGAACACCCGATGTGCTAGTCACATGGAAGCTGACCGAAGCAATGGCCTACTTCTCAGGATTTTATAAACAGCGCCTGAGAAGGTAATATTTTAAATAACAAAAGCGCTACATAAGCGCAAGCAAATGTTCGTCTTTACATTACAAACATGACATAAGTGAACTCATTCAAAAATGGCGTCCTTGGTACACTCATCGGCTGACGAGGCAGGCACCCTTCATCATGCCATCGTAGTACATCTCGGGATGGCGATCGCCTGCCCTCGGCCCGTCCTTGACTAGCTTCTCTGCATCCAGCTTGCCCCAATGCACCTTGGCGCGGCAAAAAGCTCGCGGGCACCTCGATGCAAGCGGACCGCTTGATCACTTCAAGCGCGCGAGCATCCACCATCACGCTTGATCAGGCCAAAGTAGCTCTTGGGCGAGGAGCTCACCGGCCACATCTGACTATAGAAGTCCTTCATAGCCAGTTTACCGCTACTGTGGAGTTCGACCAACTGCTTGATTGGTGGCTCGAAGCCTCGAATGATCGGCTGACATCTTTGGGACGAGCAACTTCTCCGTTGAGCTCCCCTCTTGGGCCGCAGTAGAACTCCGCAGCGTCACGAGGCGCTGCGTGGCAATCTGCAAATGCCCTTGAGAGCTCCGTATTAGAGTAAGTAAAAAGCGCCTCCTCCACATGTTTGCTTTGCATAGCAATTTCTTACCCTTTGCTATCTTTTTGGCCTCCTGGATCTCTGCTGTGCTTTCTCGGCTTGGCCTTGGCATCTTTCAAATTCACAAGGGCCTTCCATAGCTCGGCCTCCTTCGCCTTCAGCTCATGCTCCACGGACTCGCACTTCTTGTCGAGGTCTGGAGCTCCTGCTGTCTACCTCGCCCACTCTAGCACTTTGCTTTTAGCGCTCCTTACACTCCGAGGCCGCCTTGTTTTTCGGCCTCGGACGGCCCACTCTTGGGGCGCCACCTCGGCGGTGGCCTGTTACATAGATCACGACACTTAGGTGTTGGGCTCAACAATTCTGCCTATCCTTAAATGCATAAGAGCTGGAATTACTTACCCTTGTTCTCTTGAGCTGCCTCTTAGTGAGGCAGGCTCTCCTGCCCTTTGCTCACGTGCGCTTCAGTTCGGCAACCTCGTGATCTGGGCAGCCCGACGGCAAGCGGCCTGACCTGCTTATTCACAACAATACTTATTATTAGACTCCTGTGGATTATAATTGACCCTCCGTTTGGCTTTTCTTTCAGACACCAAGCAGAGTGTCGAGGCTACTACCTATCGGTGGTAATTTCATACATTTTCACTTACCTCAAAGCTCGTCGGGAAGCTTGCGAGCTTGGTCGATCCGCTCTTGGCGGGCCAGAACCTCTGAATCACACGCACTCATAAATGCGGTGCTCTTCTTCCATGGATCGCCTCAACGCTTCCACCAGGCTATCCGGCGCCGTTGTGGCGGCAGATTCCCACCAATGCAGGCGGCTCGCCCTCCTAACGAGGCTGCGGCCCAAGTCCGGAACCGTTAGGGGTTCGAGGCGGTGTTCGGTCGAGAGTTTAAGCCTTGTTGCGGCTCTCATCGGACGCGATCGCGAGGACCTTGAACCCCGCATGTCGAGCATTTGAAGTCCGCCTTGCAGGCGTCTCCGAGTGTCACGACCGGTTTTCAATAGAATACTTATTGAGAAACCGATCCTTTTATTTTCGATTATAGGAGAGTCCTCCTTCTTGGTAGACAAATTCTTGATACAGAAATCCAGAAGTACTAAATATATTATAGGGTTGAGCTGAGGTTGCTCAACAATTTATTACGAAACACGCCAATAATATACATAAAAGCGGATATGACACAAGGGTGTGGTGGCATACTAACCGACTTGTATTTAAAAGTGGTGGTGGATATGTCACAATGAAGTGGGTGACATTGACTCCTACTCTTATAGCTCATCGGCGTCAGAGTGAGCTCGATGGTTCGGAGTAATGTGAGCGGATATGGTACAAGTGATAAATTCCGAGGATACGCCGAGACTGACTAGGACTCCTCTAGGCGTCGGGACTCGCATCTCGAACTCTTCATCCATAAGATGGCGTAACCGTCAACATCTGGCCAAATCAGCGGGCCAGGTGAGTACTTTGAATGTACTACTTAGAGCGAGTTCAGACATAAGATATAACAAATGTAAGCATGATGCATCATGCAGGCAATTGGCAATGCACACTCAAATGATAAACTTGCATGACATGTTAAATAAAAGGAAATCAGGCGGTAATCCTCCGAAATCCCAACAAAAATAGCTGAAAACCGATCGAGTGTACGAAGTGGCGCCTCGAATGGTGAACAAATAAATTAACATGCCACGATCCGGCGTCTAAGCGACACCACGTAAAAAGGGCTTATATTGGAAAATAAATGAGCGAAGCGTTACCCGCGATCGAGACGTCAAGCGACATCACATAAAGGGCTTATATGAGTAAATAACAAGAGTGCCAAAAGTGGGACGTCGGCGACATCACATACTGGAACTTATATTGAAAGTAAAAATAACAAAGAGTGCCGCGATTCGGACGTCTGCGACATCACATTAAGGGCTTATATTGAAAATAAATAACAAAGAGTGCCGCGATCGGACGTCGGCGACATCACATAAAGAGGCTCATATAAAGTAAACATCATAAATACCCACGATAAATGCGTCAAAGCGACATCACATAAAGCGCTCATGTCGAGTAAACAGCATAAATGCCATAGTCGGACGTCGGCGACATCACATAAAGGGCTCATATGTCAGTAATAATCATAAATGCCACGATCGGATATAAAGCGACATCACATAGAGGGCTTATATTGCATTGTGCATTATTGAGCGGTATAGACCATTCAAGGAAGATACTCAGCACATAATAATAAGGGGATAGTCCATCACGGGATTAATCATATAACCCGAGTCTACCACTCATGTACATTCACGGAGATTTGTCGAAAATAACCTTGAGAATGACGGGACAAGTTGAACACGAGATATTGACCATGAATCACGGTTACTTGAATAAGTTTGAGTGCTGCAAGTTTGTACTATTAAACCACAGACCAGCGGATTTGATGAAATCGCATGAGGACTAGTTCATTCGGTATTTTAGAAGAAATCTAAGCGATCGCCCAATTCCCATTCCGCGCGGGAATCACCCTGGGTTCAGAAAAACTCTAAGGCGGGGTCACAACCTCGAATAGCATGGGATCAAATTTATCTCGGCGGCTCTAAGGGGTGCCCACCTCTGGTCCCAAAGGAAACCCATGCCCAGGATGAAGGGCTTTAATCCGGGCCATGGAACCCTCATCGGCCCTCTATTTGGTGTGTACCGGTAAGAGGTTTGCAACTTACTAAGCCATATTGTAAATAAAACATGTGGTAGTACAAGAAAAGGAGCGGATGGTAGCTGACTTGACTCACGTTGACCTGGAGTTAAATAATTTGGCATAAGCGGCATGCTAAACAATACCATCTTACCACCCATCATGTCACCACATGATCATGTAAATCACATCGAGTCATGCATCGAGTTTGAAGCTCCTCGATAGCTTTGCATGCAACATAACATTCACGGTTGTTCATGTAATCATGCCATGAAGTAACTACTTAAGCAAACCCATAAAACACTCGTCATATCAAAGGTTCAAACATACTTGCCTGGTTGATGTGGAATCTAGCTCGGTGAATTGCGGTTGTCACCTCCTTTCTGGTACAAAAATGTACTAACGTGAATACTGTGGGTGCACAAAAAGTAATCAAATATTTTTCAAATAAATATGATAAAAAGCTAGACAGAAAAATAAAGAGGACAGAAAAAGAATCAATCAAAATCATTTTCTTTAAAGTTATTAGAGTTTTAGTCCAGGAACATCGTAATGAAACGAGAAAGTTTCTGGGGCTGAACGAAAAGGACAAGAAAATGTTTCAGATTGAAAGCATATTTGCCCAAATCGCTTTCAGAAAAAAAGTTCAATTGAAAAAGGCCCCCATCGGGTTTGAAAATCTGGGAGCAGTCTTTGGGGCCAAGCTTGCGGTGGTGCCCGGCGGCGATCCCGTGAGTTGGGAGGCGGAGGTTACCTCCGGGGTGCTCTCCGCGCTGGGTGGTGGAGGTGGTGGTTGGCGAGCACCACGTGGACCCCCTTACTCCCCCGGGCGTGTTGGGTCTCGGGGGGAAAGGCCAAATCGGGAGAGTTAGGTGATTGGGTGCCCTAGGAGGCTCGGCAGGGTTTGGGAGGTGTGCCCTCACGGAGTTCCGGCCCGGGCAGGGATCGGCGGCGGGCGGAGGGAAATCCTGGGGTTCTCCTGGGGTTGTCCGCTTTGGCGAGGTATTTGGTGCTGGTCGGGCTGGCGGCAAAGCGGCCCATCACGGGGGAACTCCCCTTCTGGCCGGTGGCGGACCCGGGGATTAGGTGGCGGGAAATGCGAGGTGGGTGTTCGCCAAGGGCTAAACTGGCGGGTTTGGCACGGGTGTCTCGGCAAGGGGGCCTGCAACCCGCGTAAACAGATGCGCACCACGGATGCCGTGTCGAAAGGAGAGAAGGCGAGGCCGGGTGGCGGGGGTGGTCGGTCTTGGGGGCTGGGGCGAAACGTTGGTTTTCCCCGAATGGGGGGCTATGCTCCCCGTTTCCCAAAAGGTTTTTTGGATGGGGGGGAAATGGCCGGGGCTGACCTGGTGAGTGGATATCTAAAAAATGACCCTGCTGAATTTGTCGAATTTTTTGCTGTCACAATTGCATCGGTTTCGATGAAATGTTTTTGGCTGTGGGAAATTTATCTGGGGGATCTTTGGTAGGGTTCTAAGACCAGGGGGTGTTTTTGTCAAATTTTAAAAGGAAAACTTGAATTTCCCAAATTTGAAATTGGTAAATTGGAAAAAATTAAAATTTTGATGTGGAAGATGGCTTGATGGAAGGTTGGGGTGTAAGGATAGTCAAGGGTTGTTTTGGAAAAAACCAAAAAATGGATTCCTTTTAAACCATATCCAAAAATAATAGAAATTGTTTGGGGTTAAAAAAATGGAAAAAAAAAAAATTTAACTTGTTGGGGAATTTTTTGAAAAGGGAGGGAGGGTTTTAAAATTTTTATAGGTTGGTAAAACAATTTTGCAAAAAACCCCAAAACCCATGGTTTCTTTTAATAAAATTTTTCCAAAAATTTTTTATGGTTAACATGGAAGGAAGTTTTAAAACAAACACCGGTTGGGAAACCAAAAATAAAATACTTTCATAGGGAATTTTTATTGGAAGGAATTTTAAGGTTTTAAATCCTCCTTAAACAAATAAAGGTTTGTTAAAACCAAATAAAAATTTTGGAGGCCAACCCTCCCCCTTAGGAAAAAGTCATAATTTCAGTTCCTTAAATTGTGGGTGACCCTCAAAAAATCCTCTCTTTCCCGTTTTTCCCTGTTGTGATTCTCCATGCTTTGAAAAGCTTTGCCTTGAGGTTATGTTCACTTTCTTATTTTTACTTCTTGGGGATCGGCTTCGTTGCCTCTGGATACGCTTTTCGGGTTGTCCATTTCCTCGCCTTGGACTGGAACCGCTGGATGTCACGCCTTGGTGGGCAGCTTAGCCCCGTGCCTCTTCGTGCAACTAGGGTGTAAATCTTGGTGTAGTTTCCAACTTTGAATGACCCTCTAGGAGATCTCGGGGTAAATATAGGGTTTGACTCCCGAGCCATCGAATAACCTTAATCGTTTGGTGTCTTAGGGTTGATTAAACTTTTGGTCGTTTACTTGGCATATCGGGAAGATCCTTCCTCTCTCACCAATTCAATGGGTAAATCTGTTGGCTTAAATGCCTTTTTGATGGCTTAATTTTGTTACAACTGGCAATGAAGTTTTTCCCCTTATAGTGCCACCTCTTGATTTCCTTGTATTTGGTTCTCGTTGGTTGATCGGGAGGGGTGGTTGCCTTGAAGCTAGTTGGGTTGAGCTTGTTTGTTGTCCCAAAATCTAAACGAATTAGGCCTGGCAAATATTATGTCTTTGGTTCCATGCAGGCCTATGCAAAGTAAAGCTTACAAATTTGGTGGGTTTGTTTTTGGGAATGAAATGTCCATTGGAATCATGCTTTGTGACCCAATACATTCCCTTTGGAAGGAATCCAACAATAAAGTCCACAATTATCCCTTTCCCCTTTATCGTTTGGTTAAAACCCTGCGGTTTATTGTCGGGTTTAACTTGACTGTCACAACTCAATGGGTGGCAATTTTCTAAACCCCCAAAATTTTCGGTTCTTTTAAAAGGTTTGTTTTACAAAATTTTCCCCCCAGTTCTTTTTCCCTTCTTTTTGGGTTTCTTTCCTCATAATTTCCAAATTTGTAAATTTAAGGCCCCTTCCAAATTCATTTTTTTTTGCCTTTCCTTCTTTGGGGTTTGTCCATTTTTAGTTAATTTGTATTAGTTTTGGGAAAATAAAAAAGTGCGAAATTTATTTGGGTTTGGGAAAATTTAAATTGGGTTCAAGTTTGGGACGCTTCAATGGGTTCGGGAACCTGCCCCTTAATTGCCCACCATTGGGTGGTCCCGAATTTTTTGGGGTTAGGTTTAGTCGTTTTTTACGGCCTTTTTTTCTTACCCTTTTTCCCGGGCCGCCTTTTTTTTTTTTCCTTTTTCCCCTTGGCAAATAAAATTTGCAAAATTTTCAAGGGTTTGGGGCCCCCACCCTTTTAAATTTTTAAAAAGGTTAAAAAATTTTTTTAAGGATTATTCTTCCCTTTTTTTTTTTTTTTTTAGAAAATAAACCGTCGTTCGCGGGTTTTGGTAAAGCATCGCCACTACATTCGCCTCCGGATGGTAGTGAATACGACATCCACTAGTAGAAAAAGGGTCAACGTGAAGCACATTAGTGCGGTTGTGAGCGGCACTAATGTATACATTAGTGCGGTTCAACGGCTAGCGGCGCTTTCATTAGTACCGGTTAGTGGCGAACCTTTAGCACGGTTCGTGCCACGAACGGTACTAATGAGTGGTGGCAGGATGTTGTCGGGAGGGCCCCTCAGGCCCTTTAGTACCGGTTCTTGGCCGAACCGGTACTAAAATCTTCCTATAAACCCTTTCCACGAGCTCGCTCTGTTCTTCCCCTTTCCCTCTCCTCTCTGTTCTTCCCTCTTCCTCTCGAGATCATCACACATTTGCCCAAAATTTGTCAAGATTTGAAGGCCCCATCCATTCAAATGATCACAAGGTTAGCAACTTTGTCCTTTCATCTCTCATTGCTAGATTAGCTCTTGCAATGCTTTATATAGTGATTAATTTGTGAGTTTAGTAATTTGGGAGGAAATATATATATGTGCTAGTATTTGATTTATATGCAATTTGAGGTAAAAATAACACTTAGTTGGCATATGTAGGTGTGGTTTACTTAGTGCCTTCTAAATCTCCGTCGTAACCACGTCGATCGCCCCTTGTCCGTCGCGGCACCACCTTGTGGTGAGCCTCTTGTTCATGAAATTTTATATAAAAATTGATGTTTGTGTGATTTGGATATATAGTTACTCGTATAATTATCTTACCCGTACGTTGTTTGTTATACATATAGTGCCATGGTTTGATATCGTCCCGTCGGCCTCGTCCTTGTTATGATTCGGATGTGGTATATATATTCTCTTTTAAAACTAGTTGAATTTCGTGTTTATGACAAATTATGCCCATAAAGTTGACATAGAAATTTTTTCTAGGAGGTATGTGAACTAGAAATTCAACCGACCCTATTGTCGAGAGGTTAAATTTAGTTGAAAGAAAGCGAGTACTTGAAATAAAAATTGAAAAGAATTGAGGGAGAAGATGGAATTGGAGTTGCATGTTGCCGATGTAAATGCGATGATCACAAGATCAAGATGGAGAAAATGCGCTTGAAGATTAGAAAGATTAGAAAATATGCCATCGATAGTGAGGCTTGGTATCATTATGTTGTTGGATCAATTGTTACCTTAGTTGCGATCTTGATTGCATTTGTTGTTACATTTAAATGCTTTAGCTAGAGAGTTATTTGTTTGTTGCATTTAAGTGTTGTATGAACTTTATGTATGAACTTGTATTAATTTGGTCTATTGATTGTTGTGTAATGAAGATGGGCGGCAATGGATGTACGATGACCGATGCTCTCCCAGTTCGTTGAGGCGTGCATACTTTTCTTCTTCTTGGTGAGGCAAACAAGCGGCGGATGGTTTTATGCCTTGTCCATGTGCTGGTTGTAAGAATGGTCACAATTACTCTCGTCAAGAACCATTCCGTCCACTGTTTGAGTCGGTTTCATGCCCCACTATAATGTTTGGACCAAGCACGGAGAAGAGGTTATGATGGAAGACAATGAAGAAGAAGAGGCGGCGACAGCTATCCTAGCCATGGGTTCCCTGAATACGATGATACAACAATGGGGAAGATCTGAGTCGATGTCTGGGAAGAAGCTGAGCGTCAATGCGGGAAGAAGCTGAAGAAGGCATCGGATGAGCCAGTTGATGATCTAGGTCGGGACCATTGCCGATGCAAAGAAACTGCGCAAGTGATTTGGAGAGAAGAGTTGCAGCGCATGTTAGAGGATCAAAAAATTGTTGTACCCAATTGCGTGGGTGACAAGAAAAAGCTGGGCACCACTGCTGGAATTGCTGCAATGGAAGGCGAGAATGGTGTATCGACAAGGTATTTGGAAAGTTCTGGTAATGATAAAGGATATGCTTCAAGGACAACAATTGCCAGAAATGCGTCTGAAGCAAGAAGGCTATACGCCCTCTAGGGTTAGAGGTGCGAGAAGATACATGCATGCCCTAATGATTGCATCCTCTACCGGTGGTCGAGTTTGAGCGCTTGCCGGTATGTGGTGCATTGCGCTATAAGATCAGCGG
>JAHIAM010005208.1:0-63586 GCA_021605205.1 Aegilops longissima
AGCCTCAAGTCTAGCAGTGCAAAAGTTTCATCGAAATCAATTCCTTCAACTTTGTGTAGCCTTGAGCTACAAGTCGTGCCTTATTCCTCACCACAAGGCCATTTTCATCTTGCTTTTTGCGGTAGATCCACTTTGTGCCAATGATATTATGCTTGCGAGGATCTGGACATTTCACCAGTTCCCAAAACATTGTTGAGCTCGAACTGATGTAATTCTTCTTACATTGCCTGAATCCACTCAGGCTCCAGAAATGCTTCATCTACCTTAGTGGGCTCATTTTTTTAGCATTATCTTCAGGTGCATCAGCTCGACGTTCTTCGCGTATAGGAATGAATTCTTCAGCAGATTCTTCAGTAGGAATGACATCCTCAGTTGCCTTGAACTTGATAGATTCCTCAGGTGCTGGTTCATCTAACACAGAAGGTAGGTGCTCTCTTTGCAAGCCATTAGTTTCATCAAACCGCACATCTACAATATCAACAATCTTGTGAAAAGCGATGTTGAAGACTCTGTAGGTGTGCGAGTCATTTCCGTAACCAAGCATAAAACCTTCATGTGCTTTCGGTGCAAATTTAGAATTGTGATGAGGATCTCTAATCCAGCATTTAGCACCAAAGACTTTGAAATAACTCACATTGGGTTTCTTGTCGGTGAGGAGTTCATAGGCAGTCTTCTTGAAGAATTTGTGAAGATATACTCTATTGATGATGTGGCGCGGTATCAATTGCATCAATCCAAAAAGCGACTAGGCGTTTTGTATTCATCAAGCATAGTCGAGACATCTCAACAAGAGTTACTGTTCTTGCGCTCCAGCGCCATTTCTTTGAGGAGTATAGGGGCAGATAACTCATGAGTAATACCAAGTTCATCAAGATAGGCATCAAGACCGAATTCTTGAACTCAGTTCCATTGTCACTTGATGTGTGCGATCTTCACACCAAAGTTAGTTGAAGCCCTCGAGGAAAATCGTTTGAAGACTTCCGCACTTCATGTTTGTAAGTAACAATGTGTACCCATGTGTATGAGAGTAATCATCAACAATAACAAAGCCATATAGAGATGCATCATTAGTATTTGCTGAGTAATGATTAGGACCAAAGAGGTCCATGTGAAGCAATTGAATGGACGAGTAGTGGTCATGATAGTCTTATTTGGATGCTTGGCCTTGGTCATTTTCCAGCTTCACGGGCTCCACAAAAGTGATCCTTGAGGATTTGACATTCTCAATGCCAATGACATGCTTCTTCTTCTGGCGTGTGCAAATTCCTCATGCTGCGTGACCAAGTCGGCGATGCCATAGCCAGCCTTACGAAGCTTTTGCAAGTAGACACACGGCTGGTTGTGGTCTGTAGAAATCAACAATATACAAGTCTCCTCTCCTAAAGCCTTGAAGACTTTGGAATTGTCGACTTCCATGATCACAACACAGCGATACTTGCCAAAGACAACAACCATATCAAGATCACAAAACATTGAGGCCGATGAGGTTGTATCCTAAGGACTCAACAAGCATGACTTTGTCCATGTGTATGTCCTTAGAGACATAACCTTACAAGACCCAATACGACTTTTGCCTTTGTCGGCCAAAGATGATATGCTTGAGATGTGGCGGTGATAAGGGCATCCATCAATAGATTCTTGTCACCGGGCATGTGATTTGTACATCCACTATCGAGAACCCACTCATTGGCTTTGGGTTGATCATCCTGCGGATGAATTAGTGCAACTTACGATCTCATATACTTCATCGGTGAAGAATATGATATCAATTTCATCGGATGAATTTCATCGATCGATTATAACAGATAAGCGGTATGAGGGCGTGTGAAATGAAAGTTCATTTCTTCATGATTAGCTGCGTCCTTTCGAGCATTTTGTCGGGCCCCGACAAATTCTTGAGGCGTTAAAGCGCGTGCGGAGACCAACCCCTGAGAAGAGATTAGTTTTTTCTTCACCACCCACATCGAAGGGGTGGCAAAGAGTTCATCACTCTGCGAGCTCCATATGAGAATGGTGGCATAGAGGCCAATCCATTTCGTTTCACATAAGAGGGTTAGGGTAAGCATATGAATAAGCGAGAGAAATTCTTGAGGACTTATGAACATATTGGTTTGAAGAATAATGCAAATATTCATAGCCCTTAGCTCTACCTGCGAAAGCGAGTTGTTAGCACGATGATAATCATATGAGGACTTTGATCCTTTTGAGAATTTGATCCACGTGAGAATTTGGTCCGTATGAGGACTTGGATCCATATGATGAATTTGGTCCATATGAAGAATTTGATCTGGGGTTCCTATTCTTCACGGTGGTGTCATGAGGACATTCACTGAAGACTTTCAAGGAACTTCTTGGGAACCAGATTTTCTTCATAGGAGAACCGTTCTGCGATTAGTGCCAACATATCTAGCAAATACTTCACCATTCTGATTTTGAATAGTTTATAGTTGGAGTCAAATGACTCATCGGAAGAATGAGGAGATTCACATGTAAAGCCAGATAAGTTAGATGGATCAAGCTGGAGGTCCCTTTGCAGCAACCCATGAGGTTTTGGGGTCTTGCTCGGGCTTCAATATGTTCCATCAGCATTGAGTTTCCTCTCAAAGGCAATACCCTCTTTCCTAGGGTTCTGTTGAGGATCTGCTTTTAAGCACATCACAAAAGTCGATGCCCTTTGAGGCTTTTGTACATGCTGTCATGTACAATTCCTTCAACCTGCATCGTCGGTGATACTAGCAATGTCCTCGGATGAGGAATTAGTGATAGCGAGAGGCTGGTGAAGAATTTATAACAGTTGAAGCATTTGAACATTGGTGAAGAATTAGCGATTCACGTTCAATGCACTTTAAGCATGGAGGAACAAATTCTTCACGAGAAGCTGATTTGTTGAGCAAGTAATGAATCACGCTCCTTACGAAGATCTTCATAACTCACTCTTAGCTTCTCAAGATCTTGCTTTCTTTGAAGAAATTCATAAGAAAGTTTCTCATGATCGAGACAAGAGAGTTATGATGACCTTGAAGGTTGTCAAACCTAGAGTGAAGTCTCTGAAGATTTTCAGCTAGGGCCTTAGTGCGATCCATTTCTTCACCTAACATATCATCACTTTTATCTAGCATGTTTTGAACCTTTTCAAAAGCCCTTTGTTGTTTACAGCAATCTTAGCAAGTTTTGAGTAGCTGGGCTTTAGATCTTCATCGATTCATTTTCACTAGATTCGGAGGAGGTATATTTGAGTACCTTGGCACCCTTTGCCATGAAGCAATAGGTGGGGCGTAGTCATCACTATCTTCATCAGCTTTGTTGGTGAGGTCATTTTCTTGAGTTGAAGATGGACTTCTTGAAGGCGATGCGAGAGCGGACTCGCCACACGGACTCAGATTCTTCGATGCCTCCTCTTCCTCATGTTCCTCAGATTCAGCTTGAGTCCATTTCCTTGCCAATGAATGCAGAGCCTTCTTGGAGCTGCTCTTCTTGTGAGAAGAAGGCTTTGAGGATTTTGATGATGAAGATTTCGATGATTTCTTCTTCTTCTTAGCGTCATCGAGCTGTAATCCTTGTATTTCTTCTTCTTTAATTCCTTTTCCCATGAGGACAATCTTGAATGTAGTGACCAGGTTTCTTGCATTTGTGGCAAAGTCTTCTCTTATAGTCCTTTGGATGAGGAATCACTGCTCCTTGAGGATTTTCCAGCGACCATGTCTTGAGAACTTGGAATTTCTTCACGGCGGTGCTAGCTCTGGCTCAATTCTTGAGGATCTCAAGGCTACTACGAGTCTTCACAATCAGATTCAGACACAGCCTTGGCCTTCAGGGCACGTGATTTTCCATAGCTAGAACCATAGAGATCTCTCTTTTCAGCAAGCTGGAACTCATGAGTATTTAGCCTCTCAAGGATATCAGCTGGATCAAGTGACTTGTAGTCAGCACGCTCTTGTATCATCAGTGCTAGAGTATCAAATGAGGAATCAAGCGATCTCAACAATTTCTTCACCACCTCATGGTCGGTGATGTCAGTGGCACCAAGCGCTTGAAGCTCATTTGAGATGTCGATGAAAGCGATCGAAGGTTTGTTGAACATTTTCGTTGTCGAGTCTTTTGAAGCGGTTGAAGAGATTGCGAAGAACATCAACTCGAGAGTCACGCTGAGTTGAGACTCCTTCATTTACTTTGGACGCTTTGTCCCGGATGAGCTTAGCAGTTTCCAAAGCACTCACTCTTCCATATTGTCCTTTGCTCGAGATAACCACATATGATATTCTTAAGCTTGAGAATCGAGTTGCTTGAATCTCTTCACATCGGCAGCATTCGGAGAAGGTGTGGTGAGGAACACCATTTTCCACAACATACGAGAGATCGTTGTCAATTGCCTCAAGATGCATTAGCATCTTGTTCTTCGATAAGGGGTAGTCCGTCCCATCAAAGGTAGGACACCCGGTGAGACCTTGATCATACCTGCGGTCGACATAACTAAAACTCCGGTGGTTAAACCAAAATCACATAGAACAAGGAGTACCTTGCTCGATACCAATTGAAAGTCGTTATATCGACTAGAGGGGGTGAATAGGCGATTTTATGAATTCTTCAATGAGGAATTTTCGGTGAGGAAATTCCTAAGTGAAGAACTACTTACACGAGAATAAGTACTCGAAATAAGCATAAGAGAATGCGGGCATGGTCATCATGATGAAATGAAGACAATCAAAGATCTGAAGCGTAAACACAAGATAGCACAAGATGAAGACAAGCGGTGAAGAATTGGCGAGGAAATTGAGAAAGTCTTGATCAAAGTCTTCAAACACAGATATGAGCGAACGCTCAACACGGTAATGAGGAAATGAAAGAGTTGAGGAAATAGAACCGATTAGGTTGGTGAAGACAATGATTTGGTAGACCAGTTCAAGCTCTTTGTCTCATTTATGCGTCTGGTTGGAGCGGTGAGTATTTAAACTTCGAGGACACACAGTCCGGACACCCGATCGCTAAGCACGCAGCTCGGGACACCAAGTCCTCACCATATTCTCCTTGAACTAAGGTCACAGGACCTCGTCCAATCACTGCGTGGTAAGTCTTGAGCGACTTCCAAACCTTCACAGACTTGGTCACTCGGCGATCCACAATTCCTCTTGGATGCTCTAGACCATGGCGCCTAACCGTCTGGAAGAAGCACAGTCTTCAAAGGTAACAAGCGTCGGATCCACTCGGGATCAATCTCTTGATGATGCTCAATCACTTTGGGTTTATAGGGGTTTGGTTTTGGGTTTTCCTCACTCGATGATTTTCGCTCAAAGTCCTCGGAGGATGGGTTGCTCTCAAATGACAAGTGTCAAGTTCTCTCGGGCAGCCAACCAGCTAGTGGTTGTAGGGGTGGCTATTTATAGCCTAGGAGCAACCGACATGATAAGACATAAATGCCCTTCAATGATATGACCATTAGTTGGATAAGATATTTTGGGACAGGTGGCGCGACACAACAGCAGATCGGAAATTTGACTCTCAAATTCCTCGGGGCTATCATGTTCCTCCTTTGTGTAGGCAATCCGCCTTTGGCGAATTCCTAACTCCTCGGTCGATACAAATTCCTCGGCAACGGAAGAACTTCGTCTACATCCTTTGAAGAAATTGACCAAGCTGTATGAGATTTCAAAGGCTTCACTCGAAGGATTGGTAGGTGTAGGATTTTGAGTTGAGCATCTTATGGAAATTTTTCCTTAGTATTTCCTCGACCCCCTTTAACGATGCGGTGTTTCCTATGACTCAAGAAAGAAAGCGAAACTATGAAAACAAAAGTCTTCACGCTTCATGTTCCTCAAATGAATACCAAGTCTTCAAGGTCACACCAATTTCTTCACTTTCAAAGTCTTCAGAAAGTCTTCAGAATATCAAAGTCTTCAGTCGAAGAACTTCATTTTTAGGGGACGACTTTTTCTGTAAATATCAAACTCCTCATAGACTTATAGACCTATGTACACTCATAAACACTTTAGTCCCTTAACCTATAAGTCTTCAATACACCAAAATCACTAAGGGGCACTAGATGCACTTACAATTCACACTGTAGAGCAATGCTGAAATATGGCTATCACTACATGCATATATGGCTGGTGGAAAAGCTCTATGGTTACAGTTTTGCGAAAAGCCAATTTTTCCTTACTGCAAAGGAATAAATTTATTTAACTATCATGGTGGTTGTTGAACATTGAGAATGGTTGACAGCATCCTCAATCCCAATTAAAAGTACTCATTAACAACCCAACAATATTAATTAGAGTAACATGATGAGATCAACAGGATAATCCAAGAACTAGATACTCAAGATGTCCATAACGGGGACACGGCTAATCATGATTAGTTTATACACTCTGCGAGAGGTTTGTACACTTTTCCCCACAAGACTCGATCTCCTCCGTTTGATTTCTACTTTTACATGGTGTTAGAAAGCGGATGACGAGACATAGTCTTTCGAAGCGCTAGCACCTTACGTTTGGGTGGACTGTACCAACCTACAACCCCTACATCAGCTAGTCCACCCGTAAGAGTTCGCACAACTTAGTCAACTATGCTAGAGCCCATAGTAGCATGTGGCTGCACACGGAAGTTTCTAGCATGAATAATCTCATGATCCCTTTGAGCACAGGTGGCGGTCGAAGAAATCTGAGGCAAGTCTGATGGAAACCAGGTGCCTCAATCCACCCGGATGTGTGTTTAAGTTGCCACCTTAAATAAACCATTAATTTAACAATCTCACATCATCATGGATACACTCACCCAATCCGTCTCTGAGCATAGCATGGCATAATAAGCAAACGTAGAAGTAACTCCCAAGGGTTTTGATAATAAAACAGGTAATAGGTACTACCTCATCTACTTCACATCCCACAATTTAATTAGATCCTAATCATGCAATGTTTGAGGATTGATCTAATGCATAAAAACTGAGTATGAGAACGGGATATGATCAAAGTGTGAACTTGCCTGCAATGTTGATGAAGATGATTCGCACTCAAAACTCTTGATAGTTCTACTCGTCACACTCCGATCAATCTATCGTAAGCAATCAATAGTAACCACACATAAGCAATCACTCAAAAGATCGGAAAGAGCGAAGAAGGCGATTAGAAAACATCAAAACCAAGCAAATAACTCTTGCAACATAAAACAATTTCTAACAGTACCAAAATTATGTGAATTTGGCCTTATCAAAAGTTTAGGTCAAGAGCTTGATTTGCAAAAGATTCAATTAAATCGAGATTCTGAAACTCAAGTTATGATCAAGCGAAGTTCAAATTCAAATCTGATCTAATTCAAATTATAAACTTTCAAAAACATGTTTGAGTTGGATTACTGGATAGAGGGGATCATAACAAAGAAGTGGGCGTTGGTTTCGTTGGATTTGGACTAACGAGTAAAAAGTTGTGGTTGTTTGAAAACTAGGGGCTAATCTGTAAATAATTATATTCACGGATAGGTCCCTGTCGTAAATAAACTGAAAAAAGAAAATACTAAATAATGAACGTTCACTGCTGAACCCTAAACTATGAATGCGTTCGCTCCAGAGGCTTAGGCCACGAATATTTGCTAAATAGAGATACGGTTGGAGGAAAAAACTAACCTAGATCTAATCCAGTCGTAGAAGGGAAGCAGACGGCGGGGGTAGCTCACGGCGTGCCGTGGCGGTGGAGGTCGGCGTCGCGGAGAAGATGGCTTGGCGGCGGCTTTGGCGGGCGACTCGGTGGTCCTCGGCGTGGCCGTGCGGTCGGGAGAAGAGGCGCGACACGATGGTGAAGTTGGTGGTGGCGGTGGCGGTCGGGGGGTGTGGTGGCGGCGGCGGTGGCTGGATCTTGCGGAGTGGCGGCTTCAGCGAGCCTGGCGAGAGAGTCTGGCGTGAAAAGGAGAGAAAGGGGGGCTGAGGATTTATAGGAGGCGGCGGTTGTCGGGACCCGATTCCAATCTGTCGATCTAGCGGTAACACCTCATATCACTGCGGACCTCACGCATACGGTATTCCCTCGGTGTCGCCTTACCATGGCCGGGACCGATTAAGCCTTTTGGCTCACGTATATGATAGTGTCGCTAGCATCCATATGATGAAGAACCGGGCCGACTTGGCTGATCGTGAACCAAAGCGGCACTAACCCATGGGGACGAGGCATACATGAATCACATCGAGCATGTCGGTCATCAACATATGAATCCGGGCTGTATGCTTGGGCTATGAGGACTCCGGTAAACCGGGCTATGTGAGCTAGGCAGGACTCGAATATCACGCGTGACATTTCCCGAAGGACAGACATAAGGCGAAGTGAAACACATGCCCGGCCAGTCAAGTGTCCAGCGGTAGTCTTTGGGCTAGCAGGACTCGGTGAACAGGGTGTAGCGGACTACTATCGCTCGGGAAGCACTAGACTACATTTCCCCATATGAGAGGCTGCCAAGGATAAACAACTAGATTGCCGGATCCCACATACCAAGCATTTCAAACATACACACAATATGCTCAATATGTGTAAATACAACATGGCATCACAACATAACTCTCGACTCAAATATTTATTCATTAGGCTCAGGAGGCGAGATATTACAAACATGGGTCTCATGACCCAACACTCGAAACATACAAGTCAAAGCACAAGCGGAAGCTTAACATGTCTGAGTCTGAGACATCTACAAATGAAAAAGGCTGAGAAGCGACTATCTACGAGATCTGCCGAGGGGCACAAGATCGTGGCTGAGGTAACAAGCTAAGCGTCGAAGTCCACGGAACTACTAAGCGAGGCCAGCGTCTCTGTGCAAAACATAAAATAAGCAAGCGTGAGTACAAATGTACTCAGCAAGACTTATCAGAACTAACTACATATGCATCATTATCAAAGGGGTGGTGGAGTTCAAGCTGCAGCAAGCCAGCTTTGACTCGGTGACTATCCTAAACTACATTTGCAAGTAACTCTTTTGAGGTGGAGCACACGAGTCCACATATTCACCATATCAATACACCACTATGGACCGCTCCCGTCTTCCTCTGAGAGCGCCATCCATAGCACTCACGCTTATCTTGCGCATTTTAGAGTATCCACTTTCACTTGTCTATGAACTATGCAAGGGTCCAAGTTTACATATCCGAGGAATCCGGCTATTGAATAGATAATGATAACCTGCGGGGTGTACTTCTTCACTGCGCTCTCGCCACTTATACGCCCTATACCGTCATGTACCTCGGCAACCTTCAAGCGGAAGCCGAGCGAGGAAGTCGGCCACGACGACTAACCACACAAGTCTCGTCGGGTTTATCGCCTATTAGGGTTCCATCCATAAGGAGATCCGGCGGGGTGTAGCTCCGGCCCCAAGCGATGTGAGCAGGGTTCCCAAGCCCACCAACGGGTGCCACTTGGTACACCGTGCCCTTTGTGCCTAATCATCCCAAGCCCACATGCAGGGTGCCACTTGGTAGACTACTAACACTACCTACAAACACGAAACTAGTTGCAACTCACGGGCGAGAGATCGAGTTGATTAAAAAAGCCGAGAGGGCGAGTTACGGAACCCAATGTGTGGTAATGCTGTTCATGGATCACAAACACAGAACTTAGTTCACGAGGGCGGCTGCAATGAGACAACCCACCATGTACTCCTACATGGCCTCTCACGCTACCTTTACCAAATCGTGTTCACACACTTAGCTCTCAATAGTAGGACATGTTTATAGACCTCCGATTCATTCCCGATGAATCGGACTGACTCAACTCTAAGCAATAGCAGGCATGACAAACAAGCATGAATGAGTAGGCACATCAGGGCTCAAACAACTCCTACTCATGCTAGTGGGTTTCATCTAATTCTTGTGGAATGACAGGTCATGCGAGAGGATAAAGGGGTTCAGCTACATGACAAGTAACACATGAGTCGTTGTTGTCCTAATGCAGTAAAATAGAGCAGGAGGCGAGAGAGTGGGATTATATCGGAATGAACAAGGGGTTTTGCTTTGGCACTTACGAAGATATTATAGCTCTTCATCGGTGTCATCGAACACGTCGTCGATCGTAAGCCTACGAGAGGGACAAACACGGCAACAAGGAAGAACAGAATCAATGCAATGCGACAATATGATGCATGAATGTGACATGGCAATATGATGTGATTTGAGTGATGCAACTAGCAGCGAGTTAAATGAAGTTAGTTTGAACCCTAGGTTCAAATTCAAACTCCACATGTAGTTATTTAAAAGCCATTCATTTCATTTGTCCTAATCAGTAGTCATAAGTTGTTCTAACATGCATTAAAATGGTACAGATGGATAGATTGGATTTTTCGATCATTTTTCATATATAACTTATCTTATTTGGAGTTCTGGTGAATTACTATGAATTTTAGAAGTTTATACTATTTTTGGAATTTCTGAATTATTTAAATCCAGAAGTCAAATCTGCGTCGACCTTGCGTCATGCTGCGTCGGCGAGTCAACAGCGCTGACCAGGTCAAATCTGACAGCGTGGGGACCACCGTCGGTCTACGAGGTTTAGCGGGGGTTAATTAGCCTAACTAAAATCGAGGCGTCGGGGCCCATCATCATTGACCGGAGGTCATTAGGTTAGTGCTAGCGGGGTTTGACCGGCGTTAAGCCCCGGCGAGAGCGAGCGAGGCGGATCTCGTCGGGATCGTCGCTCGGCGACCATTTTGTGACGGAGACCACCTGCTTGCGGCCTTGAGCTCGCAGCGCGCATCCATAGGTACCGCGGGAGGCCGTGGGGTGGCGGGCGGCGTCGACGCTCGACCCGGCGGCGGCGGTTCGGCCGTACTGGAAGCGAAGCTGCAGCATGCAAACTAAGTGGTGAAGCCTCCTAAAGCGCTATGAGCGCCTGAGCCGTTGGACATGGTGGGGTGACACAGAGGCCACGGATGGCGCCGTGGCGAAGCGGCGGAGGTGAGCTACGGCTCGTGTGGCGGGGCGGACTAAGCGCGAGGAGGCGGGGAGAAGGGGTTTGGATCACGAAGCTCTAGCAGTTACAGCAGGGGCCTCGGCGAGCTCGGGGAGGCTGGCGGCGTCGGAAGGTCGCCGGCGATCTCGGGGAGGCGGCGAAGATGGCGGTGCAGAAGGTGATCTGAGGCGTCTGGCGTCGCGTGAGTTAGCGGAGGCGGGAGATGGAGGCGGAGGCCATGGGCAGTCTGCAGGAGGCGAGGGAAGCACGGTGGCTGCGGCTTCTGTGGCGCTCATGGTAGCAGCCATGGGGAGGAGCGAGAGAGGGAGGCGGGGGAGAGTGAGCAGGGGTCCGGGGTGCGTGGCGTCTCGGGCGTCGAGGAGGAGCAGGCGAGGCTGGGAGGAGGAGGTGGCCAGGGCACGTGCCTGTGCAGCGACCACGCCCTCCTGCCTCTTGGCGAGGAGGTTGAAAGGCAGTGGGGGCGCTTCTTTGGGCTGAGCCAACAGATCTTTGAGCACTTGGTGGGCCGCCCGAGGTAGGTTGATGGGTGGCCTAGTGGCCTCTTCTCTCTCTCTCTCTTAATTGTTTTTGTTTTCTAATTTTCTATAAATTTTGTAGCTTTACTAAAAATACTAAAACAGATCCAAAAATCATAAAACTGCTCAATGCCACTGTTTGGAATATAACAAACAACAACCATTTTAGTTTATGATTATTTGAGCATTTAAAATATTATTTAGCAATTAAATGCCCAAGTGCAAATACCATATGATTTAATTCAAAAATCCAGAATGGCCTAGAAAAATGTGCACCATTTTAGGGAGAGGTTCTAGACCAACCCAAAATGATGAACTTTTCTGAAGGGAATTTTGGATTCATTGAAAATGATTTTTATTTGAACCTAGTTGAAAACTTTCTGATGCTAGGGTTTGATCAATCCCCATTTCAATTTAAATAGAATTTAAACATGATGCAACAAGATGCAAACACTAGGCAACACCAGAACTAGGGATGTGACAACGGTGGCGTGGAGGAGGGGCCAAGGCGGCGGGGTGGCCGGGGCAGTCCGGCCTTGATGGCGTCTTGACGGACTCCCATTTGGAGCTCGAGGGCCAGGCGCTCATGGCAGCTGGGCTGGCTGGGCCTTGGCTTTGGTGGGCTGAGCCCGGCCCGATCGTGAGGAGGATTCTTTTTTTAAATAGACAAAAATTAAAACAAAAAGATAAATACAAAAATATATCTGAGCATATTATATATCAAAATTTTAGAGAAAAGATTTTCTACAAGATGAACATTATTCTAGCTTCAAATAAAATATGCACAATTTCAAATAAAACAAAATTATACTGCTACAATAAAACCTCATAAAAGTCATTTTAAAAATACCAAAATTAATTCAAATTTATTTCTCTCCATTTTTTACGATGTAGGGAATCATGTTACCCTATTTTCCATATATTTTATTTTTTGGAGAAAATAATTTGAATAAAACTCAAATAACTCCAAATTGAAAATAAATTCAAAAGAACTTTGAATTTAATTCTTTGAAACTCCCAACTCATATTTCATATGTTTTGAAGGAGTCATTTTATCTTCGCTCGTGAAAATCATTGAGTTGCATAAAGTTTCAGAATTAGAAATATTTTCCAAATGAAATTCAAATATTTTCAACACCCCTTGTCATTTAAATAAATGGAAGAAGTCATATCATCTTCGCTCCAGGGTTTTGTGGTGAAAAAGAATTTGAATTCACGGAGATCATAAAATGCAAAATGAAAGTTTGGGAAAGTCCTTTTATTCCCTCTCATTTAACTTTCAAAAAGTTTCGAATTCACTCACTTTCAGTCAATCAATCAAACAATCAATCAAAACTATCTATTTGTTTATAACATTCCAAAATTTGTTTAAAACACTCCAAAATTTAGAATTTTGGGATGTTACAGCGAGCTCATCGAAGCTCTGCGGAAATTTGCCATATGGCCAAAATGAACCCGTGGAACGACACTGCTATAACTTTCAATGCCAGTGACGAACCTCGATCCCGCACTATCCGGGCACCAGCCGCTCTGGTTCTTAGCCCAATCGTGGACAGCTTTCGACTCACTAAAGTGCTCATGGATGGTGGAAGCGGATTAAATCTGATCTATGAAGAGACACTCAGCAAGATGGAAATTGACAAAGGCCGCATTGAACAAAGCGGCACAACCTTTAGGGGAATTATCCCTAGTCGGGAAGCACGGTGTGCGGGAAAAATCACACTTGACGTGGTATTCGGCACCCCAGAAAATTATAGGTCCGAAGAAATCACATTCCAAGTGGCCCCTTTAAGCAGCGGATACCACGCCCTTTTAGGCGGGGCGCATTACTGGCGTTCAAGCTATACCCCATTACGGGTACATGAAGCTTAAAATGCCGGACCCAATGGAATCATCACTCTAGCGAGTGATCCGGACGTTGCACTTGGCAGAAAACAAAACGCAGCACTAAGCCGGAGGCATTAGCGAGGCCCTAGCGGTAGAAGAATTAACAACAACTGTAGGCCACCACAGGCGGGGACCATGTGATACTCCACAAGCGACCCAAGTCCACCTCATTTAAACCCTTGAGCGAGATAGTTAAATTCCAAGTCCATCCAACGGACCCCATGAAGACAGCTTCCGTCGGGACACGGTGAGCCCGCGATGGGCGCGCCTTGCGAGACTTCTTCTGAGAATTGGGACATCTTACTTTGGCACCCATCGGACATGCCGGGCATCCCACCTGAATTAGCGAACACATCATCAATATACTAAAGGATACAAACCGGTCAAGCAAACTCTAAGATGGTTTGAGCCCAAGCGGCGGGCCATGGGGAAGAGCTAGCCAAACTACTCGGGGCGGATTCGCCGGAGATATCAAGCATCCGGATTGGTGGCAAACTGGTAATGGTACCAAGAAGGACAAATCCTGGCGCCTATGTATGCGACTTTAAAGACCTCAACAAGGCTTGCCCCAGGATCTCTTTCCCCTCCTCGCATCGATCAAATCATTGATGCCACAGCGGAGACCACGACTTCATTGTGTTTCCTCGGCGCATACTATGGATACCATCAAATAAAGATGGCGAGTCGACCAAGCTGCAACAGCCTTCATAGCGCCATATGGCCCTTTACGCTTCAACACTATGCCTTCCGGGCTTAAGAGCATGGCGCAACCTACCAGCGCATGATTCAAACATGCCTAGAAAAGCAAATCGGCAAAACAGTTGAGGCATCGTGGATGGCGTGGTCATAAAAACAAGACACGTCGAAACCCTAATAGATGACTTGAGGCTTACATCCGACAATCTCCGGACATCGACATCAAACTGAACCGGAAAAATCGTTTTTGGCGTCCCTCGGGGAAGCTACTCGGCTTCATCGTTTCCAACGAGAGGAATTGAAGCGAATCCGGCAAAAATCCGAGCTCTGTCACGATTGGCTATACCAGCGGACCTCAAGCACATCAAAAACTAGCGGATCGTGGCTGCTCTCGGCCGCTTTATCTCTAGGTTAGGAGAAAATGCATTACCTCTTTACCACCTTGATTGCATCGAACGCCGTGTGGGCCAGATGCAGCAGCGGCGAACTAGATGAAATACAGACCTTATTGGCGGTAATCAAGTACTAACGGCGCCGAATATTGGCGAACCTATCTGCTATACGCAACACATTAAGTTGTAAGCGCGATACTCGTTGTTGAGCGAGAGGTGGCGGATACAAATTCCCGCTCGAGCGGTTTACTACGTATCCACGGTCCTAACTCCATTCAAATACCGATAACCACACTATCAAAAAATAGCATCGCAGTTTTCATGGCATCCGGAAGCTCGACACTACTTTCAAGAGTGTTCGATTACGGTGGCCTCTGATACCACTCAATGACATAATAAATAACGCGATGCTACGGGCAGGATTGCCAAATGGGCCATTGAGCTCCTTCCGTTCGACGAACATACAAACCACGTCGGGCCATCAAATTCATAAGTATTGGCTGACTTCATCACGAATGGACGAAGCGAACTCCCTAATGAGTGCGGCGCATACTCAAACTGGATCATGCGCCGGCGGCTCTAAAATGCTGGCGGATTGGGAGCAGGTGTAGTCTGGCGTCTCCCACGGAGACACGGTCGATCGTCCTCCAAATATTATACAGAGACTCAACAATGCAGCGAATATGAGGCTCATTGCCTGATCTTCGGATGGCAGTCTCTATGGCCATTCAATGCCTAGAAGTGCGAGGGGGATTCAAACCTCGCAATATCACAAATAAATGGAGATTTTGATGTTAAGGACCCGAAAATGGCGGCCTACCGTAATGCCGTCCTCAAAATGTCAGCTCGGTTCGAGGGGCTCGAATTCCACCATGTGGCTCGAGAAAACAATCAAGCGGCGGATGTCCTCGCTCGCATCGGTGCTAAACGCGACCCTGTCCCACCTAACATATTCCTGGAACGGCTGTTCAAGCCATCCGTAGTATGGGAAGGGGTGTCCGGCAATACTAGCACATATCCGAATACACCCCCAGATTCCGAACTATCATACATAGTCGGAGGTTCTACCACCGAAATAACGTCCTCGGCCCACGAAATCATGGCTGTAATCGCCCCATAGACCGAGCCTTTCTTGGCCTACCTAAATAGGCAGGAGCTCCCCGAAGACCAAAATGAAGCACGCTGCATTGTCGGCGCTCTAAAGCTTACAAAGTCTCTGAAGGGAACTCTACAAGAAAAGCGCTACGGAGTACTCAAAGATGCATCTCCGAAGAGGAAGGCGGCAGCTCTTGGCTAAAATCCATGCGGACTGGCGGGCACCACGCTTGTGGCTCGAGCATTAGTCGACAAGGCCTTCCGTACAGGTTTCTATTAGCCGGCGGCCCGGCGGGCCTTACATGACCTTGTCCAACATTGCGTTGATTGCGGCTCTTTGCCAATCGAGTCATATGCCCGTGCAGCTCTCAAACAATCCCCATAACTTGGCCCTCTACGGTGCAGGGGCTGGATATGGTCGGACCTCTTAAAGGGAAGCCATAAGAAAAAATACTTATTGGTCATGGTGGAGAAATTCACCAAATGGATAGAAGCTAAACCAGTCAAAACGACTGAATCCGAACCAGTAATAGACTTCATATCCGGGGTCGTACACCGATACGGTGTCCCCCACAGCATCATCACTAATAATGGCTCAAATTTCACAGCCGACAAAGTGAAAACTTGGTGTGCAAAAATGGGCGTTAAGCTCGATTACGCTTCCATCTACCATCCCCAAACAAACAGCCAGGTAGAGCGGGCAAATGGTCTCATCATGAGCGGCATCAAACCCAGACTAGTGCGATCCTTGGCAGAGTCGTATCGCCTTGGGTCGAGGAAGCTCGACTCCGTACTCTGGGGGCTGCAGACCACGCATAAATTGCACCACGGATATACACCATTTTTATGGTGTATGCGGCGTGAAGCGATATTACCTTGCGACATAATACATGATTAGCCACTGCGTCACGCATGTCGAAGAAGAAGCGAGTTAGATCGGCAGGATAACTAGATGCCACGGAGGAGGGCGTGATGTCGCAAAATCCGCTCCGCATTCTATCGACAACGAGCTCAGCGATATCAAAGCGAGAAGTGCGGGCCAAAACTTACAATATTGGCGAGCTCGTTCTCGCCTACGGAGAAGAATAAGGACAAGCTCAAACCCAAGTGGGAGGGTCCCCCGTCATTGAAAAGTTCTCACGGAGGGCGTACGCTTCGTAATGCATCCGATAATAGACTCGAGCGAACCCATGGAGCAGCGGCGGACTCCGGAGATTCTCGCCTAGCACCGAACTTAGTGTTCGTATCCTAACCCCTCCTTTTCAATTATGCTCCATCCCTTTTCCTTTCTCGACCTTTTTCTTGTCGTGAGGAGTTCATAGGCAGTCTTCTTGAAGAATTTGTGAAGATATACTCTATTGATGATGTGGCACGCAGATCAATTGCATCAATCCAAAAACGACTAGGCGCTTTGTATTCATCAAGCATAGTGCAGACATCTCAACAAGAGTTCTGTTCTTGCGCCCACGACGCCCATTTTGCCGAGGAGTATAGGGAGCAGATAACTCATGAGTAATACCAAGTTCATCAAGATAGGCATCAAGACCGAATTCTTGAACTCAGCCCATTGTCACTCGATGTGTCCGATCTTCACACCAAAGTTAGTTGAAGCCCTCGAGGAAAATCGCTTGAAGACTTCCTGCACTTCATGTTTGTAAGTAACAATGTGTACCCATGTGTAACGAGAGTAATCATCAACAATAACAAAGCCATAGAGATGCATCATTAGTGACGCTGAGTAATGATTTGGACCAAAGAGGTCCATGTGAAGCAATTCAATGGACGAGTAGTGGTCATGATAGTCTTCGCTGGATGCTTGGCCTTGGTCATTTTTCCAGCTTCACAGCTCCACAAAAGTGATCCTTGAGGAGTTTGACATTTTCAATGCCAATGACATGCTTCTTCTTCACAAGCTGCAGTAAATTCCTCATGCTCTGCGTGACTAAGTCGACGATGCCATAGCCAGCCTTCTCAAGCTTTTGCAAGTAGACACACGGCTGGTTGTGGTCCTCAGAGAAATCAACAATATACAAGTCTCTCTCCTAAAGCCTTCAAGACTTTGGAATTGTCAGCTTCCATGATCACAACACAACGATACTTGCCAAAGACAACAACCATATCAAGATCACAAAACATTGAGATCGATGAGGTTGTATCCTAAGGACTCAACAAGCATGACTTTGTCCATGTGTATGTCCTTAGAGATCGCAACCTTACCAAGACCCAATACCGACTTTTGCCTTTGTCAAGAAAGATGATATGCTTCAGATGTGACGGTGATAAGGAGCATCCATCAAAAGATTCTTGTCACTGTGCATGTGATTTGTACATCCACTATCGAGAACCCACTCATTGGCTTTGGGTTGATCATCCCGCAGATGAATTAGTGCAACTTACAATCTCATATACTTCATCAAGGAAGAATATGATATCAATTTCATCGATGAATTTCATCACCAAGATAACAGATAAGCAAGATGAGGACGGTGAAATGAAAGTTCATTTCTTCATGATTAGCCTCAAGGCCCTTTCGTGCATTTTTGTCGCCCCAAAGAAATTCTTCAGACGTTAAAGACGCCCGAGACCCGCCCCGAAGAGATTAGTTTTTTTCTTCACCACCCACATCTCAAGGGGTGGCAAAGAGTTCATCACTCATGAAGCTCCATATGAGAATGGTGGCATAGAGGCCAATCCATTTCGCTTCACATAAGAGGGGTTAGGTAAGCATATGAATAAGCAGAGAAATTCTTCGAGGACTTATGAACATATTGGTTTGAAGAATAATGCAAATATTCATAGCCCTTAGCTCTACCCCTCAAATGTAGTTGTTAGCACGATGATAATCATATGAGGACTTTGATCCTTTTGAGGAATTTGATCCACGGAGGAATTTGGTCCGATGAGGACTTGGATCCATATGATGAATTTGGTCCATATGAAGAATTTGATCTGGGTTCCTATTCTTCACAGTGTGGTGTCATGAGGACATTCACCAAGACTTTCAAGGAACTTCTTGGGAACCCAGATTTTCTTCATAGGAGAACCGCTCTCGCAGCTTAGTGCCAACATATCTAGCAAATACTTCACCATTCTGATTTTTGAATAGTTTATAGTTGAGTCAAATGACTCATCGTAAGAATGAGGAGATTCACATGTAAAGCCAGATAAGTTAGATGGATCAACTGAGGTCCCTTTGTAGCAACCCATGAGGTTTTGGGGTACCGCCAAAGCTTCCAATATGTTCCAACAGATTGAGTTTCCTCTCAAAGGCAATACCTCTTTCCTAGGGTTCCTGTTGAGAATCTGCTTTTAAGCACATCACAAAGAGTCTGATGCCCTTTGAGGCTTTTGTACATGCCTGTCATGTACAATTCCTTCAGCCCTGCATCACAAGGATACTAGCAATGTCCTCGATGAGGAATTAGTGATAGCAGAGGCTGGTGAAGAATTTGTAACAATTGAAGCATTTGAACATTCAGTGAAGAATTAGCGATTCACGCTCAATGCACTTTAAGCATGGAGGAACAAATTTTCCCGAGAAGCGCTGATTTGTTGAGCAAGTAATGAATCACGCCCTTCGAAGATCTTCATAACTCACTCTTAGCTTCTCAAGATCTTGCTTTTGAAGAAATTCATAAGAAAGTTTCTCATGATCAGACAAGAGAGAGTTATGATGACCTTGAAGGTTGTCAAACCTAGACTGAAGTCTCTGAAGATTTTCAGCTAGGGCCTTAGTGCGATCCATTTCTTCACCTAACATATCATCACTTTTATCTAGCATGTTTTGAACCTTTTCAAAAGCCCTTTGTTGTTTTACAGCAATCTTAGCAAGTTTTGAGTAGCTGGGCTTTAGATCTTCATCAGATTCATTTTCACTAGACTCAGAGGAGGTATATTTGAGTACCTTGGCACCCTTTGCCATGAAGCAATAGGTGGGAGTTAGTCATCACTATCTTCATCACTTTGTTGGTGAGGTCATTTTCTTCAGAGTTGAAGATGGACTTGTCGACGAAGGCAAGAGCGAGAGCCGACTCGCCACACCGCACTCAGATTCTTCTCGATGCCTCCTCTTCCTCATGTTCCTCGGATTCAGCTTCGAGTCCATTTCCTTGCCAATGAATGCCCGAGCCTTCTTGAGCTGCTCTTCTTGTGAGAAGAAGGCTTTGAGGATTTTGATGATGAAGATTTCGATGATTTCTTCTTCTTCTTAGCGCCATCGTAACCGTAATCCTTGTATTTCTTCTTCTTTAATTCCTTTTCCCATCGAGGACAATCTTGAATGTAGTGACCAGGTTTCTTGCATTTGTGGCAAAGTCTTCTTATAGTCATCGGATGAGGAATCACTGCTCCTTGAGGATTTTCCAAAGCGACCATGTCTTGAGAACTTCCGAATTTCTTCACGAGCAGGTTAGCTCCTCGCTCAATTCTTCAGATCTCCAAGGCTACTACCGTAGTCTTCACAATCAGATTCGTACACAGCCTTGGCCTTCGTGGCACGGATTTTCCATAGCTAGAACCATAGAGATCTCTTTCAGAAGTCGAACTCATGAGTATTTAGCCTCTCAAGGATATCACCGGATCAAGTGACTTGTAGTCAAGACGCCTTGTATCATCACAGTAGAGTATCAAATGAGGAATCGCTTATCTAGACAATTTCTTCACCACCTCATGGTCGGTGATGTCAAGGCACCAAGCGCTTGAAGCTCATTTGAGATGTCAAGAGGCGATCAAGGTTTGTTGAACATTTTCGTTGTCGAGTCTTTTGAAGCGTTGAAGAGATTGCAAGAACATCAACTCGAGAGTCACGCTGAGTTGAGACTCCTTCATTTACTTTGGACCGCCTCGTCCTGTATGAGCTTAGCAGTTTCCAAAGCACTCACTCTTCCATATTGTCCTTTGCTCGATAACCACATATGATATTCTTCGCTTGAGAATCGAGTTGCTTGAATCTCTTCACATCGGCAAGATTCGAGAAGGTGTGACCGAGGGAACACCATTTTCCACAACATACCGTAGATCGTTGTCAATTGCCTCAAGATGCATTCGCATCTTGTTCTTCCAAGAGGGGTAGTCCGTCCCATCAAAGGTAGGACACCCAGCTGAGACCTTGATCATACCCATGGCCCATATAACTAAAACTCCGTGGTTAAACTAAAATCACATAGAACAAGGGAGTACCTTGCTCGATACCAATTGAAAGTGCTATATCGACTAGAGGGGGGTGAATAGGCGATTTTATGAATTCTTCAATGAGGAATTTTCCGTGAGGAAATTCCTAAGTGAAGAACTACTTGCAGCAGAATAAGTACTCAAATAAGCATAAGAGAATGCGGCATGGTCATCATGATGAAATGAAGACAATCAAAGAGCATGTAAAGCGAAACACAAGATAGCACAAGATGAAGACAAACAGATCAAGAATTGAACTGAGGAAATTGAGAAAGTCTTCACCAAAGTCTTCAAACACAGATATGAACGAACGCTCAACACAAGAATGAGGAAATGAAAGAGTTGAGGAAATAGAACCAGTTAGGTTGGTGAAGACAATGATTTGGTAGACCAGTTCCAACTGCTGCCTCATTTGTACGTCTGGTTGAGCGGCTGAGTATTTAAACCGGGACACACAGTCCCGGACACCCAGCCGCTACACGCAGCTCAGACACCAAGTCCTCACCATATTCTCCTTGAACTAAGGTCACACAGACTCGCCCAATCACACGTGGTAAGTCTTCAGCACTTCCAAACCTTCACAGACTTGGTCACCAAGCATCCACAATTCCTCTTGATGTTTCTAGACCATGACGCCTAACCGTCTGAAGAAGCACAGCCTTCAAAGGTAACAAGCCGGATCCACTCAGATCAATCTCTTCAAGTGATGCTCAATCACTTTGGGTTTGTAGGGGTTTGGTTTTGGGTTTTCTCACTGATGATTTTCGCCAAAGTCCTCAGAGGATGGGTTGCTCTCAAATGACAAGTGTCAAGTTCTTCTCGAGCAGCCAACCAGCTAGTGGTTGTAGGGGTGGCTATTTATAGCCTAGGAGCAGCCCGACATGATAAGACATAAATGCCCTTCAATGATATGACCATTAGTTGGATAAGATATTTTGGGACAGTCATGCCAAGAAGACAACAACGGTCGAAATTTGACTCTCAAATTCCTCGTGGCTATCATGTTCTCATCGTAGGCAATCCAGACTGGCGAATTCCTAACTCCTCGCCAAGATAAATTCTCAAGAACTGTAAGAACTTCGCCTCTCACATCAAGAAATTGACCAACTGTATGAGATTTCCAAAGGCTTCACTCAAGGGATTGGTAGGTGTAGGATTTTGAGTTGAGCATCTTATGGAAATTTTTCCTTAGTATTTCTAACCCCTTTAACAAAGACGGTGTTTCCTATGACTCAAGAAAGAGAAAACTAAACTATGAAAACAAAAGTCTTCACGCTCATGTTCCTCAAATGAATACCAAGTCTTCAAGGTCACACCAATTTCTTCACTTTCAAAGTCTTCTAAAGTCTTCGAATATCAAAGTCTTCAAATAAGAACTTCATTTTTAGGGACGCACTTTTTCTCAGAATATCAAACTCCTCATAGACTTATAGACCTATGTACACCATAAACACTTTAGTCCCTTAACCTATAAGTCTTCAATACACCAAAATCACTAAGGGGCACTAGATGCACTTACAATTCACACTGTAGAGCAATGCTGAAATATGGCTATCACTACATGCATATATGGCTGGTGGAAAAGCTCTATGGTTACAGTTTTATGAAAAGCCAATTTTTCCTCATCGCAAAGGAATAAATTTATTTAACTATCATGGTGGTTGTTGAACATTGAGAATGGTTGACAAGATCCTCAATCCCAATTAAAAGTACTCATTAACAACCCAACAATATTAATTAGAGTAACATGATGAGATCAACAGGATAATCCAAGAACTAGATACTCAAGATGTCCATAACCGGGACACGGCTAATCATGATTAGTTTATACACTCTGCAGAGGTTTGTACACTTTTCCCATTAAGACTCGATCTCCTCCGCTTGATTTCTCGCACTACATGGTGTTCGAGAAACGGATGACCGAGACATAGTCTTTCGTAAGCGCTTAGCACCTTACGCTTGGGTAGACTGTATCAACCTACAACCCCTACATCAGCTAGTCCACCCGTAAGAGTTCGCACAACTTAGTCAACTATGCTAGAGCCCATAGTAGCATGTGGCTGCACACGGAAGTTTCTAGCATGAATAATCTCATGATCCCTTTGAGCCCGGGTGGCGGTCCCAAGAAATACAGTAAGTCCCGATGGAAACCAGTGCCTCAATCCACCCAGATGTGTGTTTGTTGCCACCTTAAATAAACCATTAATTTAACAATCTCACATCCGCTATGGATACACTCACCCAATCCACGCTCACGAGCATAGCATGGCATAATAAGCAAACGAGAAGTAACTCCCAAGGGTTTTGATAATAAAAGGTAATAGGTACTACCTCATCTACTTCACATCCCACAATTTAATTAGATCCTAATCATGCAATGTTTGAGGATTGATCTAATGCATAAAAACTGAGTATGAGAACGGGATATGATCAAAGTGTGAACTTGCCTGCAATGTTGATGAAGATGATTCGCACTCAAAACTCTTGATAGTTCTACTCACACTCCGATCAATCTATCGAAGCAATCAATAGTAACCACACATAAGCAATCACCAAAAGATCGAAGAACGAAGAAGACGATTCTGTAAAACATCAAACCAAGCAAATAACTCTTGCAACATAAAACAATTTCTAACAGTACCAAAATTATGTGAATTTGGCCTTATCAAAAGTTTAGGTCAAGAGCTCGATTTGCAAAAGATTCAATTAAATCGGAGTTACTTAAACTCAAGTTATGATCAAACGAAGTTCAAATTCAAATCTGATCTAATTCAAATTATAAACTTTCAAAACATGTTTGAGTTGGATTACTGGATAGAGGGATCATAACAAAGAAGTGGGCGTTGGTTTCATGGATTTGGACTAACGAGAAAAAGTTGTGGTTGTTTGAAAACTAGGGCTAATCAGAATAATTATATTCACTGATAGGTCCCTGTCGTAAATAAACTGAAAAAGAAAATACTAAATAATGAACGTTCACTGCTGAACCCTAAACTATGAATGCGTTCGCTCCAGAGGCTTAGGCCACGAATATTTGCTAAATAGAGGATACCGGTTCGGAGGGAAAAAACTAACCTAGATCTAATCCAGGTCGTAGAAGGGGAAACAGACGGCCGGGGTAGCTCCGGGGCGTACCGCGGCGGTGGAGGTCGACGTCGCCGGAGAAGATGGCAGCGGCGGCGACGGCTTTGAGCGGGCGGCGACTCCGGTGGTCCTCCGGCGTGGCCGTGCGGTCGGGGAGAAGAGGCGCGACACGATGGTGAAGTTGGTGGTGGCGGTAGCGGTCGGGGGTGACGGAGTGGAGCGGCGGCGGTGGCTGGATCTTGCCGGAGTGGCGGCTTCCGCGAGCACGGCGAGAGGTGCGGCGGCGGCGTGAAAAGGAGAGAAAGGGGGTCGGGGCTGAGGGATTTATAGGAGGGGGGCGACGGTTGTCAGGACCCCGATTCCAAGTCACATCGATCTAGCCAGTAACACCTCATATCACTTTGCGGCCTCACGCACGGTATTCCCTCGGGTGTCGCCTTACCATGGCCCGGGACCGATTGCGCCTTTTGGCTCACGATATGATAGTGTCGCTAGCATCCATATGACAGAGAACCTGGCCGACTTGGCTAGTCGTGAACCCAAAGCGGCACTAACCCATGGGGACAGCATACATGAATCACATCGAGCATGTCGGTCATCAACATATGAACTGGCTGTAGCACTGGCTATCAGGACTCCGTAAACCGGCTGTAGCAGGTTAGGCAGGACTCAATATCACCGCTGACATTTCAAGGGCGATGTATATAGGAACGGTGAAACACATGCCGCCAACAAGTGTCCAAGCAAGAGTGGCTAGCAGGACTCGTGAACCGGGTGTAGCGGACTACTATCGCCGTGAAGCACTAGACTACATTTCCCATATGAGAGGCTGCCAAGGATAAACAACTAGATTGTCGGATCCCACATACCAAGCATTTCAAACATACACACAATATGCTCAATATGTAAATACAACATGGCATCACAACATAACTCTACGACTCAAATATTTATTCATTAGGCCCGAGGAGCTAGATATTACAAACATGGGTCTCATGACCCAACACTCGAGCATACAAGTCAAAGCACAAGCGAAGCTTAACATGTCCGAGTACGTACATCTACAAATGAAAAAGGCCGAGAAGCCCGACTATCTACTGATCTCGCCGAGGGCACAAGATCGTAGCCGAGGTAACAAGCTAAACGTCAAGTCCACACGGAACTACTAGCTAGACCGACGCCTCGGCAAAACATAAAATAAGCAAACGTGAGTACAAATGTACTCAAGAAGACTTACATCGTAATCCAACTACATATGCATCATTATCAAAAGGTGGTGGAGTTCAACCGCAGCAAGCCAGCTTTGACTCGGTGACTATCCTAAACTACGATCGCAAGTAACTCTTTGAGGTGGAGCACACGAGTCCACATATTCACCATATCAATACACCACTATGGACCCGCCTCCCGCCTTCCCACGAGAACGCCATCCATAGCACTCACGCTTATCTTGCGCGATTTTAGAGTATCCACTTTCACTTGTCTATGAACTATGCAAGGTCCAAGTTTACATATCCGAGGAATCCGCTATTCAATAGATAATGATAACCCTGCAGGGTGTACTTCACACACGCCTCGCCACTTATCGCCTCTATACACGCCATGTACCTCGCAACCTTCAAGCGGAAGCCGGCGAGGAGTCGGCCACGACCGACTAACCACACAAGTCTCTCGCCCGTGTTTATCGCCTATTCGGTTCCATCCGCAAGGAGATCCGCCGGGTGTCGCCACGGCCCCAAACGATGTGAGCAGGGTTCCCAAGCTCACCAACCGGGTGCCACTTGGTACACCGTACATCAGGTTTAGTCTGTCTCTAAGCCCACCTGCACGGGTGCCACTTGGTAGACTACTAACACTACCTACAAACACCGTAAACTAGTTGCAACTCCCGGACAGAGATCGAGTTGATTAAAAGCCGAGAGGGGCCGAAGTTACTCGAACCCAATGTGTGGTAGTAACTGCTCATGGATCACAAACACGTAACTTAGTTCCCGAGGACGGCTGTAATGAGACAACCCACCATGTACTCCTACATGGCCTCTCACCGCTACCTTTTACCAAATCGTGTTCACACACTTAGCTCTCAATAGTAGGACATGTTTATAGACCTCCGATTCATTCCCATGAATCAGACCTGACTCAACTCTAAGCAATAGCAGCATGACAAACAAGCATGAATGAGTAGGCACATCAGGCTCAAACAACTCCTACTCATGCTAGTGGGTTTCATCTAATTATCGTGGAATGACAGTCATGCAGAGGATAAAGGGGTTCAGCTACCGCAGCAAGTAACACATGAGTCGTTGTTGTCCTAATGCAGTAAAATAGAGCAGGAGCGAGAGAGTGGGATTATATCGAATGAACAAGGGTTTTTGCTTGCCCGGCACTTCAAGATATTATAGCTCTTCATCGGTGTCATCGAACACGTCGTCAGTACGTCGCCTACCGAGAGGGGACAAACACCGGCAACAAGGAAGAACAGAATCAATGCAATGCGACAATATGATGCATGAATGTGACATGGCAATATGATGTGATTTGAGCTGATGCAACTAGCAGCAGGTTAAATGAAGTTGGTTTGAACCCTAGGTTCAAATTCAAACTCCACATGTAGTTATTTAAAAGCCATTCATTTCATTTGTCCTAATCAGTAGTCATAAGTTGTTCTAACATGCATTAAAATGGTACAGATGGATAGATTGGATTTTTCTGATCATTTTTCATATATAACTTATCTTATTTGGAGTTACGGGTGAATTACTATGAATTTTAGAAGTTTATACTATTTTCTCGAATTTCTGAATTATTTAAATGAAGTCAAACATCGCACAAGATCACACATGCTCATGCTGCAAGAGGTCAACAGCGCTGACTAGGAACAACTGACGCGGGGGACCACACGTCACCACAGTGGTGGTTTGCAGGGGGTTAATTAGCCTAACTAAAATCAGGGGGCCGGGCCCATTCGCTATCGACCGTGAGGGTCATTAGGTTAGTGCTAATCGGGTTCGACCGGCGTTAAGCCGCCGGGCGAGGCCGAACGAGGCGGATCTGCTGGATCGCCGCCCGCCACTATTTGCGCGACGGAGACCACTGCTGACGCCTTGTGCTCGCAAGATCCATAGGTACACGCTGGAGGCCGGGTGGCCGGAGGCGACGCCAAGATCGACTCGGGCGGCGGCCGGAGTTCGCCAGATTGAAACGGTTGCAGCATGCAACTAGGCGGTGAAGCCTAAAGCGCCTCGCAGAGGCGCACGAGGCCGTTGGACATGGTGGGGTGACCTGGAGGCCACCGAGAGGCCGCGGCGAGCCCGAAAGCGGAGGTGAGCTACGGCTCGTGTGGCAGGACGGACTAGAGGCGCAGGGAGCAGGGAGAAGGGGTTTGATGCGAAGCTCACAACGGTTGTAACGGGGCCTCAAGCAGCCTGGGAGGGGTGGCGACAGCTGGAAGGTCGCCGCGATCTCGGGAGAGGCGGCGAAGATGGCGGTGCAGAGGGTGATGCAGGCGCCCAGGCCGCGTGAGTTGACTTGAGAGGCGGAGATGGAGACGGAGGCCATGGACAGTACGGGAGACGAGGGAAGCACGGTGGCTGCGGCTTTACGGGGCAAGGCCATGACTGGCTTGGCCATGGGGAGGAACGAGAGGGAGGCGAGGGGAGAGTGAACGAGGGGTCCTGGGTGCGTATGCCTCCGGGGCCGAGGAGGAGCCAGCAGGCTGGGAGGAGGAGGTGGCTGTGGCACGTGCTCACGCTGCGGGCGACACGCCTCCCGCCATCGGCAGGAGGTTGAAGACGGTGGGCGCCACTGGCTGGGCCAATGTGCCGGGCCGCACTGGGCCGCCAGTAGGTTCGGTGAGGTGGCCTAGTGGCCTCTTCTCTCTCTCTTAATTGTTTTTGTTTTCTAATTTTCTATAAATTTTGTAGCTTTACTAAAAATACTAAAATAGATCCAAAAATCATAAAACTGCTCAATGCCACTGCTTGGAATATAACAAACAACAACCATTTTAGTTTATGATTATTTGAGCATTTAAAATATTATTTAGCAATTAAATGCCCAAGTGCAAATACCATATGATTTAATTCAAAAATCCAGAATGGCCTAGAAAAATGTGCACCATTTTAGGGAGAGGTTCTAGACCAACCCAAAATGATGAACTTTTCTGAAGGGAATTTTGGATTCATTGAAAATGATTTTTATTTGAACCTAGTTGAAAACTTTCTGATGCTAGGGTTTGATCAATCCCCATTTCAATTTAAATAGAATTTAAACATGATGCAACAAGATGCAAACACTAGGCAACACCAGAACTAGGGATGTGACAACGGTGGCGTGGAGGAGGGGCCAAGGCGGCGGGGTGGCCGGGATTTGCCACGGGCAAGCGGTGGCGCAGAAGGGCGGACTCACTGGAGCTCGGGGACGGCGCTGCACATGTTGGGCTGGCTGGGCCTTGGCCTGGTCGAGTGGGCCGCCCAATGGCGGAGGATTCTTTTTTTTAAATAGACAAAGAATTAAAACAAAAAGATAAATACAAAATATAATACAGGCATATTATATATCAAAATTTTCAGAAAAGATTTTCTACAAGATGAACATTATTCTAGCTTCAAATAAAATATGCACAATTTCAAATAAAACAAAGAGTGCTTTCTACAATAAAACCTCATAAAAGTCATTTTAAAATACCAAAATTAATTCAAATTTATTTCTCCATTTTTCCGATGTAGGGAATCATGTTACCCTATTTTCCATATATTTTATTTTTTGGAGAAAATAATTTGAATAAAACTCAAATAACTCCAATTGAAAATAAATTCAAAAGAACTTTGAATTTAATTCTTTGAAACTCCCAACTCATATTTCATATGTTTTGAAGGAGTCATTTTATCTTCGCCAGAAAATCATTGAGTTGCATAAAGTTTCAGAATTAGAAATATTTTCCAAATGAAATTCAAATATTTTCAACACCCCTTGTCATTTAAATAAATGGAAGAAGTCATATCATCTTCGCCTGTGGTTTTGTGGTGAAAAGAATTTGAATTCACGGAGATCATAAAATGCAAAATGAAAGTTTGGGAAAGTCCTTTATTCCTCTCATTTAACTTTCAAAAGTTTCAATTCACTCACTTTCACCAATCAATCAAACAATCAATCAAAACTATCTATTTGTTTATAACATTCCAAAATTTGTTTAAAACACTCCAAAATTTAGAATTTTGGGATGTTACAATGAGCTCATCAAGCTCATGGAATTTGCCATATGGCCAAAATGAACCCGCGGAACGACATCGCTATAACTTTCAATGCCAAAGGATTTAACCTCGATCCCAAGACTATCCGCACCAGCCGCTCGGTTCTTAGCCCAATCGTGGACAGCTTTCACTCACTAAAGTGCTCATGGATGGTGGAAGCGGATTAAATCTGATCTATGAAGAGACACTCAAAGAAGATGGAATTGACAAAGGCCGATTGAACAAAGCGCACAACCTTTAGGGGAATTATCCTAGTCGGGAAGCACGGTAAAAGGGAAAATCACACTTGACGTGGTATTCGCACCCGTAAAATTATAGGTCCAAGAAATCACATTCCAAGTGGCCCTTTAAGAAGCGGATACCACGCTCTTTTAGGGCGGGACGACGGTAAGCTGCTCGCTTATACCCCATTACGGTACATGAAGCTTAAAATGCCCGACCCAATGGAATCATCACTCTAGCCTGATCCGGACGCTGCACTTCGCTACCAAAACAAAACCGCAGCACTAGCCCTCGAGGCATTAACCGAGGCCCTAGCAGCCAAGAATTAACAACATCAGGCCACCCCGACAGGACCATGTGATACTCCACAAGCGACCCAAGTCCACCTCATTTAAACCCGCAGACGAGATAGTTAAATTCCAAGTCCATCCAACGGACCCCATGAAGACAGCTTCCGTCGGGACACAGCTGAGCCCCGCGATGGACGCCGCACTGCGAGACTTCTTACGCGAGAATTGGGACATCTTCGCCTGGCACCCATCGGACATGCCAGGCATCCCACACAGATTAGCCGAACACATCATCAATATACTAAAAGGATACAAACCGGTCAAGCAAACTCTAAGATGGTTTTCAGAGCCCAAACGGCAGGCCATGGGGGAAGAGCTAGCCAAACTACTCGGGGCCGGATTCATCGAGATATCAAGCATCCGGATTATCGGCAAACCCGTAATGGTACCAAAGAAGGACAAATCCTGGCGCCTATGTGTCGACTTTAAAGACCTCAACAAGGCTTGCCCCAAGGATCTCTTTTCTCTCCTCGCATCGATCAAATCATTGATGCCACAGCAGGACACGACTCGCTGTGTTTCCTCGACGATACTATGGATACCATCAAATAAAGATGGCAGAGTCTCCACCAAGCTGCAACAGCCTTCATAACGCCCATATGGCCCTTTCGCTTCAACACTATGCCTTTCGGCTTAAGAACGCCGCAAGAACCTACCAACGCATGATTCAAACATGCCTAGAAAAGCAAATCGGCAAAACAGTTGAGGCATACGTGGATGACGTGGTCATAAAACAAGACACGCCGAAACCCTAATAGATGACTTGAGGCTTACATCCGACAATCTCCGGACATACGACATCAAACTGAACCCGAAAATGCGCTTGGCGCCCCTCGTGGAAGCTACTCGCTTCATCGCTTCCAACAGAGGAATTGAAGCTTAATCCGCAAAATCTGAAGCTCACACAGCTATTATACCAATGCACCTCAAGCACATCCAAAACTAGCCGGATGCGTGGCTGCTCTCACCGCTTTATCTCTAGGTTAGAGAAAATGCATTACCTCTTTACCACCTTCGTGCATCGAACACTTCGTGGTGGATGATGCAGCCGCGTCAACTAGATGAAATATGACCTTATTGGCCAGTAATCAAGTACTAACAGCGCCGAATATTGACGAACCTATGCTGCTGTCTGCAACACATTAAGTTGTAAGCGCAGTACTCGTTGTTGAACGAGAGGCTGACGGATACAAATTCCCGCTCCAGAAGCCGGTTTACTACGTATCCACGGTCCTAACTCCATTCAAATACCGATAACCACACTATCAAAAAATAGCATACGCGGTTTTCATGGCATCCCGGAAGCTACGACACTACTTTCAAGAGTGTTCGATTACGGTGGCCTCTGAAGTACCACTCAATGACATAATAAATAACCGCGATGTTACGGGCAGGATTGCCAAATGGGCCATTGAGCTCCTTCCGCTCGATGTAACATACAAACCACGCCGGGCCATCAAGTCGCAAGTATTGGCTGACTTCATCACCGAATGGATGAAGTTTAACTCCTAATGAGTACGGGCGATACTCAAACTGGATCATGCACTTCGACGGCTCTAAAATGCTGGCCGGATTGGGAGCAGGTGTAGTCCCGACGCCTCCCACCGGAGACACGGTCCAAGACGCCCTCCAAATATTATACAGACTCCAACAATGCAGCCGAATATGAGGCTCGCTGCACGGTCTTCGGATGGCGCCTCTATGGCCATTCAATGCCTAGAAGTGCGAGGGGATTCAAACTCGCAATATCACAAATAAATGGAGATTTTGATGTTAAGGACCAAAATGGCGGCTCACCGAATGCCGCCCTCAAAATGTCAGCTCGGTTCGAGGGCTCAATTCCACCATGTGGCTCGAGAAAACAATCAAGCGGGCGGATGTCCTCGCCGATCGGTGCTAAACGCGACCTCGCCCCACCTAACATATTCCCGAACGGCTGTTCAAGCCATCCGTAGTATGGGAAGGTGTCCGCAATACTAGCACATATCCCAATACACCCCTGATTCCAACTATCATACATAGTCGGAGGTTCTACCACCAAATAACGCCCTCGCCCACTAAATCATGGCTGTAATCGCCCCATAGACCGAGCCTTTCTTGGCCTACCTAAATAGGCAGGAGCTCCCCAAGACCAAAATGAAGCACGCTGCATTGTCGGGCGCCTAAAGCTACAAAGTCTCAAGGGGAACTCTACAAGAAAAGCGCCACCGAGTACTCCAAAGATGCATCTCCAAGAGGAAGGGCGGCAGCTCTTGGCTAAAATCCATGCCGATCAAGGCACCACGCCTGCTCGAGCATTAGTCGCAAGGCCTTCCGACAGGTTTCTATTAGCCGACGGCCCGAAAGCGCACGCACATGACCTTGTCCAACATTGCGCTGATTGCCAGCTCTTTGCCAATCGAGTCATATGCCCTGCATCGCCTCCAAACAATCCCCATAACTTGGCCCTTTACGGTCCTGGGGCTGGATATGGTCGACCTCTTAAAGGGGAAGCCATAAGAAAAATACTTATTGGTCATGGTGGAGAAATTCACCAAATGGATAGAAGCTAAACCAGTCAAAACGACCAATCCGAACCAGTAATAGACTTCATATCCGGGTCGCATAATCGATACGGTGTCCCCACAAAGATCATCACTAATAATGGCTCAAATTTCACAGCCGACAAAGTCTTTCTCACTTCATTAACGTAAGCTTCCATCAACGGACTCGATAATTCTTGTTCACTTGGCGGACGACAAGCTGTGAGTCACCCCGACAATGAGCTTCTTGATCCCAAGGTCTGCTGCGATCTCGAGACCGCAAGCAAACCTTCATACTCTCTTTGTATTGTTCGTTGCTTGCTCCTTGGGAAAGTGCATCTAGACTACGTGCTTGAGGTGCTCTCCGGTTGGTGCAACAAATAATACGCCAGACCGCGCCTTGCAGCGAGAAGGCACCATCAAAGTACATCAGCCACTCTTTGCTTGCCTCCTTGACGGGATGCTCGTTTCGGAATTTCTTCATCTTGTGTTGGCATCCATTCTGCTATGAACTCCGCCAATGCTCTGCTTTGGATAGTTGAAGTGCTCTCAAACTTGAGGCCAAAGCTTGACAGTTCAAAGGCCCACTCGACAATCCTGCCTGTTGCTTACGGATTTTGCGTTATCCTCTTAAGCGGAAAGCAGTGACGATTGTGATCTCATGTGCTTGGAAGTAATGGCTCAGCTTTCTCGAGGCCATGAGAAGGCCGAAAAGCAATTTTTGCACACCAGAGTACCTTGACCTAGCCCCCTGCAGAAGGGAACTAACAAAGTAAACTGGGCGCTGCACCATCCTTTTCTGCATCTTCTCATGCTCCTGCGCAGATCCACTTTGTCGGGACCAGAGCTTGCCGATGAAGTCCCTTGCTTGTCGCTGGATGCATCTGCCATGGTTGGTGGCTCATCATCCGCCTCCCTCTCCGCTACTAACGCATCACTAACCACTTGATTGGTTGCCGCTATATATAGCAGCAACTTCTCTTGTGGCTTAGGTGCGACAAGTGTTGGAGTGGAGGACAGGTATGTCTTTAAGTCCTGCAGTGCAGCCTCCGCTTCCGGAGTCCATTTCATTGGACCTGCCATTTTCAATATTTTGAAAAATGGCAGGGCGCGCTCAGCAGACCTAGAGATAAACCTGCTGAGAGCAGCTACGCAACCGGCAAGTCTTCGTACATCCTTGACGCGCTTTGGTGCTTCAATCTGCTCAATGGCCTTGATCTTGTCGGGATTGGCTTCAATTCCCCGCTGAGATCTGAAGAACCCGAGAAGCTTGCGGAGGGGACTCCAAACACACACTTCTCGGGTTGAGCTTGAGGTTGATCTTGCGCAGATTTGCAAAGGTTTCATCTAAATCTTGAATCGAGTCGCTTTGTCCTTGCTCTTGACCACTATGTCATCCATGTAGGCTTCCACATTTCGTGTATTTGCAGCTCAAAAGCGTCATGGACTACCCTTGCAAATGTTGAACCAGCATTCTTTAAACCGAAAGGCATCCGACGCAAACAGTAAGTGCCACATGGGGTGATGAATGCGGTCTTCTCCTCATCTTCTTCTCGCCATGAAGATCTGATGGTATCTCGAGTATGCATCAAGAAATGAAAGCAAGTCACATCCGCCGTGGAGTCAACAATCTGGTCGATGCGCGGCAAAGGAAATGGGTCTTTGGGACAAGCTTTATTGACATCGGTAAAGTTGATACAAAGCCTCCATTTCCCGTTTGCCTTGCGCACGACTACAGGATTGGCCAACCACGTAGGATGGAGCACTCCTCTGACAAGGCCTGCTGCTTCCAATTTCTTGATTTCTTCTGCGATGAATTCTTGGCGCTCCACCGCTTGCTTCGACTTTTCGCTGACGGGCCGCGATGAGGACAGACGGCAAGATGGTGCTCGATTACTCACAGGAACACCGGGATGTCGGACGGTTGCCATGCAAATACGCCGACGTTCGCCCGCAGGAGCAACGAGCGCCGCTTCCTATTTAGGGTCGAGAGTGGCGCTGATGGTAAAGGTACCACCGGTGTCGTCCTCCTTGGCGGACACCTTCTTGGTCTCTCGTGGAGCTGCCATTGTCTTCTTACACTTGCCGGTGGAGCTCAATGGTGCGTCCTCGACGGTAGCGCAGCACCAAGAGGTGCGCTTGCGGAGTGGGCATCGTAACTCTTGCGGACTTGGTCTTCTTCTTCGCCCCGGAGCTTGACGGCAAGTGACTTTGCGATCTGTTGCGGCTGCTGCTTCCAGTAAATCTTGTCGGCGCAGATAAGAGCATCCTTCTTGTCGCCAGGACGAGATGACACTTATCGGGCTGGCATCTTCAAAGACGTTGTATGCATAGTGAGAGGCCGCCATGAATTTGGCGAGTCTTTGGACGGCCGAGTATCCCATTGTAAGGCAATGGAAAGTCAGCAACGTCGAAAGTGACCCTCTCAGTCCTGAAGTTCAACTCGCTGCCAAATGTCACCGGCAACGTGATCTTTCCCTTCGGCTTGCTCCTTCCCGGATTGATTCCTTGGAATGTGCCAGTCTCTTCGAGCTCGCTATCAGGGATCTGGAGTTTCTGGATTACCGCGGAGGAGATCAGGTTCAAGCCGGCCCCGTCGTCAACTAGCATCTTAGTGACCTTGAGGTTGCGGATAGTTGGTGAAACCAACATCGGCAAGGACCCGACCGCAGTTATGCGATCAGGGTGGTCCTCAATATCAAAGATGATAGGCGTGCTGGACCATTTCAGAGGCCTGCGAGACTCGACGGATGGTTCTGCCGCATTGACTTCCCGCACCCACTGCTTGAGCTGGCGGTGTGAAGTATGCAGAGAAGCACCGCCGTCAACGCAGGACCTCGTGGCTTTTCGGAACTCCTGCTCATCGGTCTCGCCATCTTCCATATCTTCATCATCGTCGTCATCTTCATCCTTGTCGCGGCGCGGGAGGTCTGTCTCCTTGCCGCTGCTTGGCCTTGCCGCGGCGTCCTCCTCGGCGGGCGTTTCTTGCCGGTTCCTCCAGACCTTCCTGGCCTTCTCCTTGTCGCGTCGTCAGATTCAGCCTTTTGCTGCTCGACAAGCTGCTCGACCTTCTTGCAGCTCTGGAGGTCATGGCCCTTGGTGCGGTGGATCTTGCAAGATCGCTTGTTGGTGCCGTCACGCTTGTCGGCGACCGCCACAGCCTGGTTGTTGGTGCCCGCGGCAATCTCCTTGCCGGAGCTACCAGCTTTGGCTTTCTTGGCGCCACCTCCGTTGCCGGACTGCTCAATGACTAGCACATCTTTGCCTTTCTTCTTCCTGTTGTTCCGCCGCCGGTTTTTCTTTGCTGGGCGCTCTCCTCACTATCGATCCTGCTGCTTCAGATTCTCTCCGGGAGTTTCCTCCTTCCAAAGACGCGTGCACACTTGTCGGCCGGGGCATATAGCTCACTGGCGTCTCGATCTTGCACATCGCCATCTCCTCCGCGATCCTGCGGTTTCGCGACGCTCGATGGAACGCGCTGACATACAGGGCAGGGTGGACATCTGGGATGTTGTCTTGTATCGCGGCTGAATCTCTGAATGAACTTGCAGGGCTCTCCTTCCTTACAGGCGAGCAGATGAAGGTCGCTCTCTTGGCCATGAGGCTTGTGGTCGCTGTAAAAGCGCCGACAAACTGATCGCATAGGTCTGCCCAGAAGATATGGAGTTGTCCGGCAAGTGCATGAGCCAGATCGACATTAGGCTTGAGCACCGCGGAAGTAGTTGGCTAGGATCTTGTCGCCCCGCCCCGGCAGCTTGCACGCGATGGTGTAGATGCCGAGGAACTCCGATGGATGCGACTTGCCGTCGTGCTTCTCGCACGTCGGCTAGAAATTCTTCGTCTTGGGCCATCGACTTGCCGCAGCTCACGAGTGAACGCAGGGCAACCTACGCGACGACAAGTCGCTGGTTCTTCGGGCGCATGCATGTCGACAGAGGGCCCAGCGCGCTGGTCCGATTGACGCCGCTTTCTTGGCGCTCGATCGCAGTACGAGCATCTTCTTCTTGTCGTTCGTGAAGAACTTGGCGCTGATCGCGACGAGCTCGTGGATCTGATGATGCGGTGGAGTCGCTGTCGAGGTGGATCCGGCGAGTCGGCGATCTTGGCCTTCGGGGTGGAGAGTGCATGGTGGTTGCACCCCCACCGGTTTCATCGCCATCGGCTCGTGCATGGCAGTCCTGCCGCGGCAACGATGTATTCGGCTGCCGCGGAGTGTCGCCGTTGGCGAAGCCGATGAGACTCTGAATGGTGGCCCTCCATTCATCGATCTTGTCTGTCGTTGGAGGGTAATCCAGGAGCAGTTGAGCTCGCGCCAAAGCTTCTGCTGCAGTGGCGGGCGGCAGTGGCGAACGGTGCGAGGAGCGGGATATGCTCGGACTTCTAACTATGTTAGAAGGAGCAGATATCCCGCCCATCGACCGATGCCTCGCTTCGTGCCAAAGCATGTTGGCGTGCATGCTGGTCTTCAGCACCCCGAGGTCCACCAGCTCAATCTTGGTCCAACGAACGTATGGCACTGTGAATACCATGACGCTGTCGGTCCCGCGCCTCCTGAGATGGGCACGGTGCATGTACGGACGCCGAGGTCTGCGCAGCCTTGTCCTTGGACCTGGCAGCACCGTGGGCACCCTCGTCGACGCTCGTTCTTCCGCCGGCGTCTACCCCACCACCCATTTGCTCCGGTGATGGTGGGATCGACGTGGACGGAACAGCTGCCACCGAAGCCTTCTTCTTCGGTGGCATGTCGATGAAAAAGATGAAGATCTAGCTCGTGTGAACGCCGGATCAGGTTCACACAATCTCGACGCCCCCTACCTGGCGTGCCAAAGATGTCGGGGAAGCTGATCCACGAACACCTATGGGACCGGCGGACAGAGTCCCTTTCGGTTCGGCGGGGGGCGGAGATCGCATGAAGAGCAGATCGAGGCGAAGCACACGAGCAGTTTACCCAGCTTCGGAGCTCTCCGGAGAGATAACACTCCTACTGCTGCATGTCTGAGTGTATTGAGTTCTTGCTCGGGGCGCTGAATGCTACAAAGACACACTAGCTGCTAACGAGACCGAGCCCGAGTGTTTTGAACCCCCTTTCTACGCTAAGCATGGGCCTCCTTTTATATGCTCAAGGGTCTCCGACGGTGGCAACGAGACAAGGGTAAAATGGAAAATGAGTTGCGGTTGGTACAACTACTTGTACAGTGTATCATACCTAACCACGACGGCAGGGGACAAAGGCATTAAATGCCCGCTCACGCCGCCCAAACAAGGCAAAAAGGGGCGTCGGGACGCCACCGCTTGCCACGATGGCAATCTTGTCGGCCGCTGCCACATCACAGACCGTGGCCGACAGACCTCTTGCCACGCTACCGGAAAGGTCGAGCGACACGTTGGTGGATGTGCTTGGAGCGCTGGTACAGAGTGGTAGTTTGCGCGGCAAGCGCCTTTGCCGCGTTGTTGTCTTGTCGCGTCCAGGAAGCTTGTCGCCACAGGGCCTCGCCGGACGCGTGGCGCGTCGCGGCAAGTTCCTTGAGATGCCTTGGTTGGCCTTCCCGGCAAGCTCCTCTTGCCGGGGCCTTGTCTCCTTGGCTTGAATACTTTGTGTTCTTCCCGGCAAGCTCCTCTTGCCGGGGCCTTGTCTCCTTGGCTTGAATACTTTGTTCTGAGTGGCTCCAAAGGAACCACGGAGGACCTTGACGGCCACTCGGCAAGCCTTGCCGCGGGGTGCTGCAACTGCCCGTGCACAAGTTCGGGATACTAGGGGACCCCTACTCTAGTACACCGACATGACCCAAACGTTGATGATGATCTGGATAATCCGGATTCAGAGGTAGAACTTGACTCTCTTGGTTCGTTTTTCATACACCTCATTGACAATGACTATTATCAGGATGACGCTGAAGGCAGCCATGCTGACGATGTAGAGGTAATTATTCTTTCCTCCGGTTCAGATCCTCTGCCGACACAGAAAATCCGTCAAGCAAACCGGAAAGTAAGATTTTCTCACCCCCTAGCTCACTTGGATCCAAACTTTCTTTTGAAGAAGCAGCAACACGAAGCTCGCCGCACAACCCGGCACAGCGGCCAGGTAGTTACCTCCGCCGGTTTATCGAATACTCCAGTCCGGAAATGTCGATCAGAGGTCTCTTATATTCCTGATACTTCCTACCCCAAGGCGGGTTGTTTCCGACAGCCTCTTAATCCATCTGATTCGAATTATGAGGGAACACCTCATTCATCCTCTGGCGAGTCAACGGCCACACAACTTCCACCCCTCAAGATGGTTCCTGGGTGAGTTATGTTTTAATTTTATCCTTGATATATTATATTTGCCTGATGTATTGACCTTTATGTTTGTTCTCCTCAGTGCCAAGCCTAGACCTAGCAAGAAGGCCCGTTAAATAAACCGGCTGAAGATAATGTGGTTATTGAACCGGAAAAAACTCCAGAGCTGGAAGGAACAAATGCTGACGTCATGCTTGATGATCCACCACCGCAAGATTATGACTTTGTTGTTGAACAAGTGGAAGTTGATCCAACGGGCCATGCTGATAAAATGACAAGCCCAGTTCGCGCCGCTGATAAACCGTCAAGCCCAGTCAAGGCTGCGAATGATAAGGTAGATGACGTTATGATTACTGGCTTTGGCCACACCACCCCGGGTAATCTTGTTGCTTTATCAAAGCATAGTGCCAAGGAATAGCTTTCTGCTATGAGCAAAGGCAAGTGGAATGCAGACTTGTCAAGCTACGCCCATCTCAACGCCCAAGACATTCATTATGGCTTCTTGAACCGTCTGTACACAAGCCGTGACTATGAAGCCGGCTAAGTGAACTTAATGAAAGAACGATATGAGGTAACTACTGCTTAACTGTGCATATCTGTTTTTCTCCTGTGTCCAAATATCAACTCCAGTAACCCCCAAGGGCCGGTTTATGATATTAATCTAAACCGGGACTTTAGAATACCTCAACTTTGCTTGCGTAGCCCCCAAGGGCCGGTTTATCTTTTCAAGCTGAACCGGGACTTTTGCCAATGTTTACTTTGAGAAAATATGCATTAGCCCCAAGTTCCAAGAATAATACTTGTATTGTGCTTGGGACTTGTAAAAATTTCTGATAACAAGCAAATAGGCATTAGCCCCCAACTACCGAGTGTATAACTTGTTATGTGCTTGGTACTTCAAATATATACTGCCAACTCATGATATATCTGTCTCTTATAGGCTGAGCTAAGCAAAAAGGAAGCCCAAACCGCTAATCTTCAAGAAAACATCAAGTCCCAGCAAACAGAAACCTCCAAAGCCAAAGATGAGCTGACCAGTGCCTTAGCAGCGATGGAGAAGCTGAAGGAAAATTTCAAGAAGGAGCGGGCGGATTGGGACATAGAGAAAATCACATTGCAAAAGAGAGCTGAAGATGCAGAAGCAGCCCTTAAACCGGTGGCAGAAGAGCTGACTGGTTTAAAGCGGCAGATAAATGCCATGACCACTGATGTGTTTGGTAAATATCCTCACTTTTAAGTTTTCAACATATACTATCCCATCAGTTGCCGGTTTACTGATGCACGTAATGATGCAGGAACTCGCATTACCCATCTGGGCTCTGATATGCAGAAGAAATTGAAGGCTGCATATACTCTTATAGAGCAATTATATACCGGCGTGCAACGGATCATATGCATTGCTTCTCATAACAAGCCGCCCCCAACCTTAATCAAGGAAACCTTAGAAAGGTTGTCAATGCTGCCTGCCCGGTTTAAGAGTTAAAAAGATCAGCTGCAAGGGCAGGTTCTCTGACCGCGCTAACCCGACCTAAAGCATGGGTGCCTGATCTTTCCGTTGGATGTGGGTAAAGGCTATCCGAGCTTAAGGGAACACGGATCAGATTTTGACAATGATGACCTCCGAGCCATAACAAGGGAAATGCGTCCACTGGCTTGCCAATTGGCTGAAGAAACTGATCTTTCACACTATCATGCGATTTATGACGTCAACAACTAACGGGTTGCTGCACCAACTCCTGAGCTCAAAATCTTATCCCGCCAATCCGTAAGGACAGTTATGCCCCTGACGTTGAACCGTCCACACTTATAAGCGATGAAGCTGTATTCCAAGCCCTAACTGAGATCGATTGGGCAATCATTGACTTCCATCCACTGGGTAGAGATGAGGAGGATGAACCGACGCAAGATGATCCATAGCCGTCAAGTCAACCTGGTGACGAGTCATGATCTAGAGGCCGGTTTAACCTTCTGCGTACTGCAACACTTGCCGAAACAATTATTCTTTTGGGTATTAAAGAGCCTTGTAATAGGCTAGTTCAAACACTTGGTCTGCTATGCCATCGCGCATATTTATTTTGCCCAACACTGTTAATCCGCCATGCTTAGGATATATTATGTTCATAATCCGTAGCGGTTTATTCAAGCTGTTCCTGCATACAAGAAGTTGAAAGTGTCCTGGCGATTTTACCGCCGGACGGGTCATGATGCCCAAATATATAGCCAGAGTTTATAACCAAGGCTGTATTTGAAAATAATCATATATGAAATAGATGATACCTATGACATTAAATCGCATCGTTTGTTGACCAACTTTTTTGTAGTAAGGGTGATAACCCCAATCTTGAGTACTGATAAATCCTTCCATATTGCGCCGGTTTATGATAAAACTGTACTGGTTGTAATAAACACCGGATTATCCATATAACACTGGCGACTTGTAGTCGGAACCAGACCGGGTCCATAAACGCCGGATTATAACTGGTCATGTACTGACAACTTGTAGTTGAAAGCCAAGCCGGGTCAATAAACGTTGGTTTATAATAAAATATTATAAACCTCATCAAAGGAGAAGAAACTTGGCGAATAAAAGCATAAAGAAAACATGCGAGGCTTTTCACGGGCTACCAGGCCCAAAATCGAGGCTTTTCATGGGCTGCCAAGTCACTGAGTTAAACCATTGCACAAAGCCTTTTAAGATGGACCTCACATTAACCAATCGTCGTTTTAACTTTGACAAGTTCAGGGTCTATGAGATTGACTTGTCAAACGTTCGACGGGTCATACCAGGATTACCTGGACGGAGTGGCTTACTTAAAGGGGCAGGATAACCCGAGGTTTTAGGTGAATACACCTGGCTTCCAAGCCTGGCTTGATAGCCTATTACAAGGGTGTAGACTCTTTGTTCTTTGAGAAGAAAAGAGCCCCTAAGTAATATTTTGAGCTGTGCTCAGTGGGTGCCTATGTTTGAGTTGTGCCTTTGCAACACTCTCTTTGGTCCCTAAGTTTTTACCTTTTGGCCTTAAGCCGATCAAGAGGTGTAGCTATGGTTCGAATATGACCAAGCCCCCAAGTGATTTCCCTGGTGGCCTTACGCCGATCAAGAGGTGTAGCTATGGTTCGAATACGACCAATCCCCCAAGTGATTTCCCTGGTGGCCTTACGCCGATCAAGAGGTGTAGCTATGGTTCGAATATGACCAAGCCCCCAAGTGTTTTTTTTCATATATGGCTTTATAAGCCGGATCAATGGGCAAACAGGACTCTGCTTTAGAAACAGAAGCCCCACCACACATGATTAAATAAAAACAATAGAGACCCCGCTTTAGCTGAGGCTCCGGTTTATTAACTTGACTATAATATATACATTGTCATAACTATGTACATAAGAAGAGCCTGTGGCTCAAGTATAGTAAGGCCGAAGATGAGCGATATTCCACGGCCGGTTGGTCTCCTCCTCCGATTTACGTGAGTCTTTGTGCTCTCGAACATCGATAAGGTAGTATGACCCGTTATGCAGATTCTTGCTGACCACAAAGGGCCCTTCCCAAGGCGGGGATAACTTGTGCATAGTAGTCTGATCCTGGATGAGTCGGAGCACCAGATCGCCTTCTTGAAAAGTTCTGATTCTAACCCGGCGGCTGTGATAACGACACAGATCTTGCTGGTAAATCGCCGAATGAGTTGTTTCCATGTCACATTCCTCATCTAACAGGTCAAGTGCTTCCTGTCGTGCCTTCTCATTGTCAGCTTCAACATAAGCCGCCACACGAGGCGAGTCATGACGGATGTCACTAGGGAGAACCGCCTCTGCTCCGTAAACCATGAAAAAAGGCGTGTAACCCGTAGATCTGTTGGCGTGGTATTGATGCTCCATAACACAGAAGGTAACTCCTCCAGCCAACAACCCGGCGTCCGTTGTAAAGGAACCATTGTTGGAAATATGCCCTAGAGGCAATAATAAATTAGTTATTATTATATTTCCTTGTTCATGATAATCGTTTATTATCCATGCTATAATTGTGTTGATAGGAAACTCAGATACATGTGTGGGTACATAGACAACACCATGTCCCTAGCAAGCCTCTATTGGCTAGCTCGTTGATCAATAGATGGTTACGGTTTCCTAACCATGGACATTGGATGTCGTTGATAACGGGATCACATCATTAGGAGAATGATGTGATGGACAAGACCCAATCCTAAGCCTAGCACATAGATCGTAGTTCGTATGCTAAAGCTTTTCTAATGTCAAGTATCATTTCCTTAGACCATGAGATTGTGCAACTCCGGATACCGTAGGAATGCTTTGGTGTACCAAACGTCACAACGAATCGGGTGACTATAAAGGTGCACTACTGGTATCTCCGAAAGTGTCATTGGGTTGGTACGAATCGAGATCTGGATTTGTCACTCCGTGTCAACGGAGAGGTATCTCTGGGCCCACTCGGTAGGACATCATCATAATGTGCACAATGTGATCAAGGAGTTGATCACGGGATGATGTGTTACGGAACGAGTAAAGAGACTTGCCGGTAACGAGATTGAACAAGGTATAGGATACCGACGATCGAATCTCGGGCAAGTACAATACCGCTAGACAAAGGGAATTGTATACGGGATCGATTGAGTCCTTGACATCGTGGTTCATTCGATGAGATCATCATGGAATATGTGGGAGCCAACATGGGTATCCAGATCCCGCTGTTGGTTATTGACCGGAGAACGTCTCGGTCATGTCTGCATGATTCCCGAACCCGTAGGGTCTACACACTTAAGGTTCGATAACGCTAGGGTTATAAAGGAAGTTTGTATGTGGTTACCGAATGTTGTTCGGAGTCCCGGATGAGATCCCGGACGCCACGAGGAGTTCCGAATGGTCCGGAGGTAAAGATTTATATATGGAAAGTTGTTGTTGGGTTAGGAAAAGTTCGGGTTTTTTCGGTATTGTACCGGAAGCTTCTGAAGGTTCCAGAGGATTCGAGGGGTCCGGAGGTCCGGAAATTGTTCCACCACGCCCAATACAGTAGCATGGGCTGTAGGGGCGCCTAGCCTTAATGGGCCAGGGCACCAGCCCCCAAGGCCCATGCGCATGGGAGGGGGGAAACCCTAGGGGAGGGCCTCCACTTGACTTGGGAGGCACTCCTCCCCTCTTGGCCGCCCCAAGTCCCATCTAGGGCTGGCCGCACCTTTGGGGTGGAAACCCTAAAGGGGCGCAGCCCCTTTCCCCTATATATACTTGAGGTTTTGGGCTGCATAACACACATGAGAACCTCTCCTCTTGGTGCAGCCCTGCCTCTCCTCCTCCTCTCCCTTGGTGCTTGGCGAAGCCCTGCAGGATTGCCACGCTCCTCCACCACCACCACGCTGTTGTGCTGCTGCTGGATGGAGTCTTCCTCAACCTCTCCCTCTCTCCTTGCTGGATCAAGGCGTGGGAGACGTCACCGGGCTGTACGTGTGTTGAACGCGGAGGTGCTGTCCGTTCAGCACTAGGATCATCGGTGATTTGAATCACACGCAGCACGACTCCTTCAACCCCGTTCTCATGAACACTTCCGCTTAGCGATCTACAAGGGTATGTAGATGCACTCTCCTTCCCTCGTTGCTAGTTTCTCCATAGATAGATCTTGGTGACACGAGGAAAATTTTGAATTTCTGCCACGTTCCCCAACAGTGGCATCATGAGCTAGGTCTATTGCGTAGATTCTTTGCACGAGTAGAACACAAAGTAGTTGTGGGCGTTGATGTTGTTCAATATGCTTACCGCTACTAGTCCAATCCTGTTTCGACGGTATTGTGGGATGAAGCGCCCGGACCGACCTTACACGCATTTTACGTGAGACAGGTTCCACCGATCGACATGCACTTGGTGCATAAGGTGGCTAGCGGTGCCGATCTCTCCCACTTTAGTTGGAACGGATTCGATGAAAAGGGTCCTTATGAAGGGTAAATAGCAATTGGCATATCACGTTGTGGTTTTATGTAGGTAAGAAACGTTTGCTAGAAACCCATAGCAGCCACGTAGAAACATGCAAACAACAATTAGAGGACGCCTAACTTGTTTTTGCAGGGTATGCTATGTGATGTGATATGGCCAAGAAGAATGTGATGAATGATATGTGATGTATGAGATTGATCATGTTCTTGTAATAGGATTCACGACTTGCATGTCGATGAGTATGACAACGGCAGGAGCCATAGGAGTTGTCTTTATTTATTGTATGACCTGCGTGTCATTGAACAACGCCATGTAATTACTTTACTTTATTGCTAACCGTAGCCATAGTAGTAGAAGTAATAGTTGGCGAGACAACTTCATGAAGACACGATGATGGAGATCATGATGATGGAGATCATGGTGTCATGCCGTGACGATGATGATCATGGAGCCCCAAGATGGAGATCAAAGGAGCAAAATGATATTGGCCATATCATGTCACTATATAATAGCATGTGATGTTTATTATGTTTATGCATCTTGTTTACTTAGAACGACGGTAGTAAATAAGATGATCCTTACACAAATTTCAAGAAGTGTTCTCCTCGACTATGCACCGCTGCTACAGTTCGTCGCTTCTAAGCACCACGTGATGATCGGGTGTGATGGATTCTTACGCTCACATACAACGGGTGTAAGACAGATTTACACAGCAAAAACACTTGGGGTTAACTTGACGAGCCTAGCATGTACAGACATGGCCTCGAACACGGAGACCGAAAGGTCGAGCATGAGTCGATAGTAGATACGATCAACATGAAGATGTTCACCGATGTTGACTAGTCCGTCTCACGTGATGATCGGACACGGCCTAGTTGACTCGGATCATGTAATCACTTAGATGACCAGAGGATGTCTATTCGAGTGGGAGTTCATAAGATGAACTTAATTATCCTGAACATAGTCAAAAGATCTTTGCAAATTATGTCGTGAGCTCGCGCTTTAGTTCCACTGCTTAGATATGTTCCTAGAGAAAATATAGTTGAAAGTTGCGATGAGCGATTATGCGGACAAGAGAAAGCTTATGTCCTTAATGCACCGCCGGTGTGTTGAACCCCAAACGCCGCTTGTGGATGTTGCGAACATCGGACATACACGTTTTGATAACTACGTGATAGTTCAGTTAAACGGTTTAGAGTTGAGGCACGAAAGACGTTTTCGAAATGTCGCGGAACATATGAGATGTTTCGAGGGCTGAAATTAGGATTTCAGGATCGTGCCCACGTCAAGAGGTATGAGACCTCCGACAATTTTCTTAGCCTGCAAACTAAGGGAGAAAAGCTCAATCGTTGAGCTTGTGCTCGATTGTCCGAGTGCAACAATCACTTGAATCGAGGGAGTTGATCTTCCGATGAGATAGTGATGTTTCTCCAAAGTCATTGCCACCAAGCTGCTAGAGCTTCGTGATGAACTATAACAAATCAGGGATAGATATGATGATCCTTGAGATATTCGTGATGTTTGACACCGCGAAAGTAGGAATCAAGAAGGAGCATCAATTGTTGATGGTTGGTGAAACCACTAGTTTCAAGAAGGGCAAGGGCAAGAAGGGACACTTCATGAAACGGCAAATCAGTTGCTTCTCCAGTGAAGAAATCCAAGGTTGAACCCAAACCCGAGACTAAGTGCTTCTGCAATAAGGGGAACAGCCACTGGAGCAGAATTACCCTAGATACTTGGTAGATAAGAAGGCTGGCAAGGTCGATAGAAGTATATTGGATATACATTAAGTTATTGTGTATTTTACTAGTACTCCTAGTAGCACCAGGGTATTAAGATACCGGTTCGGTTGCTAAGTGTTAGTAACTCGAAATAAAAGAGCTACAGAATAAACGGAGACTAGCTAAAGGTGAGTGACGATATGTGTTGAAGTGTTTCCAAGTTTGATATGATCAAACATCGCACGCTCCCTCTACCATCAAGATTAGTATTAAACCTGAATAATTGTCATTTGGTGTTTGCGTTGAGCATAGACATGATTGGATTATGTCTATCGCAATACAGTTATTCATTTAAGGAGAATAATGGTTACTCTATTTATTTGAATAATACCTTCAATGGTCTTGCACCTAAAGGAATGGTTTATCGAATCTCGATCGTAGTGATACACATTTTCATGCCAAAAGATATAAGATAGTAATGATAGTACCACCTGCTTGTGGTAATCGCCATTTGAGTCATATTGGTATAAACGCATGAAGAAGCTCCATGTTGATGGATCTTTGGACTCAATCGTTTTTGAAAAGTTTGAGACATGCAAACCATGTCTATTGGTGTATACGCATGAAGAAACTCCATGTTGATGGATCTTTGGACTCAATCGTTTTTGAAAAGTTTGAGACATGCAAACCATGTCTATTGGTGTATACGCATGAAGAAACTCCATGTAGATGGATCGTTTGGACTCACTTGATTCTGAATCACTTGAGATATGCAAATCATACCACATGGGCAAGATGAGTGAAAAGCCTCGGTTTCAAAGAAGATGGAACAAGATAGCAACTTGTTGGAAGTAACACTTTTGATGTGTGCAGTCCAATGAGTGCTTTGAGGCATCTGATGAATATCGTATATGTTCGACTTCACGGATGATTCGAGTAGATGTTGAGTATATTTACTTGATGAAACACAAGTCTGAATTATTGAATGGTTCAAATAATTACAGAGTGAAGTTTAAGATCTTCGTGACAAGAGGATAGAATGTCTATGATATGATCATAGAGATGAACATCTGAGTTACGAGTTTTGGCACACAATTAAGACATTGTGGAAATTGTTTCACAATTAGTACTACCGAACACCATAGTGTGATGGTGTGTCCGAACATCATAGTTGCACCCTATTGGATATGGTGCGAGCATGATGTCTCTTATCGAATTACCACTATCGCTCATGGGTTAGGCATTAGAGACAACCGCACTCACTTTAATAGGGCACCACGTTATCCGCTGAGACGACACCGTATGAACTATGGTTTAGAGAAACCTAAGCTGTCGTTTCTTAAAAGTTTGGGGTTGCGACGCTTATGTGAAAAGTTTCAGGTTGATAAGCTCGAACCCAAAGCGGATAAAATACATCTTCATAGGACACCCAAAACAGTTGGGTATACCTCCTAATTCAGATCCGAAAGCAATAGGGATTGTTTCTTTAATCGGGTCCTTTCTCGAGGAAAAGTTTGTCTCAAAAGTTGAGTGGGAGGATGGTGGAGACTTGATGAGGTTATTGAACCGTCACTTCAACTAGCGTGTAGCAGGGCACGGGAAGTTGTTCCGTGGCACATACACCAATTGAAGTAGAAGCTATGATAGTGATCATGAAGTTTCGGATCAAGTCACCATCTGTACCTCGAGGGTGACAAGGATGCGACTACTTGAGTGGTACGTAATCCTGTCTTAGAGGTCATGTTGCTAGACAACAATGAACCTACGAGCTATGGAGAAGCGATGGTGGGCCCGGATTCCGACAAATGGCTCGAGGCCATAAAATCCGAGAAAGGATCCATGACTTTGGTGGACTTGCCCGATGATCGGCAAGCCATTGAGATAAATGGATCTTTAAGAAGAAGACGGCGTGACGGTAATATCACCGTCTATGAAGCTCGACTTGTATGTAAGAATTTTCACAAGTTCAAGGAGTTGACTACGGTGAGATTTTCTCACCCGTAGCGATGCTTAAGTCTGTCGGAATCATGTTAGCATTAGCTGCATTTATGAAATCTGGCGATGGATGTCAAAACGAGTTTCCTTACCGGTCTTCGTAAGGAAAGGTTGTATGTGATGCAATCGAAAGTTTTGTCGATCCTAAGGATGCTAAAAGGTATCTGGCTCCAATGATCCTTTCTAAGGACCTGGAGTAAGCATCTCGGAGTTGGAATGTGCGCTTTGATGAGATGATCAAAGATTTTGGGTTTATACAAAGTTTAAGAGAAACTTGTATTTCCAAAGAAGTGAGTGGGAGCACTATAGAATTTTTGATGAGTATATGTTGTTGACATATTGTTGATCAGAAATGATGTAGAATTTTCTGTAAAGCATATAGGGTTATTTGAAAAGTGTTTTTCAAGTGAAAACCTGGATTAAGCCACTTGAATATTGAGCATCTAGATCTATGAGGATAGATCAAAACCGCCAATAGTACTTTCAAATGAGCACATACCTTGACATGATCTTGAAGGTGTTCAAGATGGATCACCAAAGAAGGAGTTCTTGCCCGAGATGTAAGGTATGGAGTTAAGAGTTAAAAGCTCGACCACGGCAGAAAAGAGAGAAAGGATTTAAGGTCGCCCCTATGCTTCAGACATAGGCTCTATAGTATGCTATGTGTGTACCGATAGGAAGTGTGCCTTGCCATGAGTCACTAAGGGGTACAAGAATGATCCAGAATGGATCATTGCACAGCGTCAAAATTGTCCTTGGAGTAAATAAGGACATGTTTCTCGATTATGGAGGTGATAAAGAGTTCGCGTAAAGGGTTACGCCGATGTAAGCTTTAACACCTATCCGAGTGACTCGAGTAGCAAACCGGATACGATAGTGGAGCAACCATTTGGAATAGCTTCAAGTGGAGCGTGGAAGCAGCATTTATAATATGACCTAGAAATTTGCAAAGCACACACGGATCTGAAAGGTTCAGACCCGCTGACTAAAACCCGCTGACTAAAACCTCTCTCACAAGCAAAACATGATCAAACCTCGTAACTCATTGAGTCTAAATCACATGATGATGTGAACTAGTTTACGACACTAGTAAACTCTTTGGGTGTTGGTCACATGGCGATGTGACCTATCGCTGTTAATCACATGACGATGTGAACTAGATTATTGACTCTAGTGCAAGTGGGAGACTGTTGGAAATATGCCCTAGAGGCAATAATAAATTAGTTATTATTATATTTCCTTGTTCATGATAATCGCTTATTATCCATGCTATAATTGTATTGATAGGAAACTCAGATACATGTGTGGGTACATAGACAACACCATGTCCCTAGCAAGCCTCTATTGGCTAGCTCGTTGATCAATAGATGGTTACGGTTTCCTAACCATGGACATTGGATGTCGTTGATAACGGGATCACATCATTAGGAGAATGATGTGATGGACAAGACCCAATCCTAAGCCTAGCACATAGATCGTAGTTCGTATGCTAAAGCTTTTCTAATGTCAAGTATCATTTCCTTAGACCATGAGATTGTGAAACTCCCGGATACCGTAGGAATGCTTTGGTGTACCAAACGCCACAACGTAATCGGGTGACTATAAAGGTGCACTAAGGTATCTCCGAAAGTGTCTTGGGTTGGCACGAATCGAGATGGGATTTGTCACTCCGTGTCAATGGAGAGGTATCTCTGGGCCCACTCGGTAGGACATCATCATATGTGTACAATGTGATCAAGGAGTTGATCACGGATGATGTGTTACGGAACGAGTAAAGAGACTTGCCGTAACGAGATTGAACAAGGTATAGGATACCGACGATCGAATCTCGGGCAAGTACAATACCGCTAGACAAAGGGAATTGTATACGGATCGATTGAGTCCTTGACATCGTGGTTCATTCGATGAGATCATCATGGAATATGTGGAGCCAACATGGGTATCCAGATCCCGCTGTTGGTTATTGACCGGAGAACGCCTCGGTCATGTCTCGCATGATTCCCGAACCCGTAGGGTCTACACACTTAAGGTTCGATAACGCTTAGGGTTATAAAGGAAGTTTGTATGTGGTTACCGAATGTTGTTCGAGTCCGGATGAGATCCTGACGTCACGAGGAGTTCCGGAATGGTCCGGAGGTAAAGATTTATATATGGAAAGTTGTTGTTCGGGTTAGGAAAAAGTTCGGGTTTTTCGGTATTGTACCGGGAAGCTTCCAGAAGGTTCCGGAGGATTCCGGAGGGGTCCGGAGGTCCGGAAATTGTTCCACCACGTCCAATACAGTAGCATGGGCTGTAGGGGGCGCCCTAGCCTTAATGGGCCAGGGGCACCAGCCCCCCCAAGGCCCATGCGCATGGGAGGGGGGAAACCCTAAGGGGGAGGGCCTCCACTTGACTTGGGAGGCACTCCTCCCTCTGGCCGCCCCAAGTCCCATCTAGGGCTGGCCGCACCCCTTGGGGTGGAAACCCTAAAGGGGCGCAGCCCCCTTTCCCCTATATATACTTGAGGTTTTGGGCTGCATAACACACATGAGAACCTCTCCTCTTGGTGCAGCCCCGCCTCCTCCTCCTCCTCTCCCTTGGTGCTTGGCGAAGCCTCGGGATTGCCACGCCCTCCACCACCACCACGCCGTTGTGCTGCTGCTGGATGGAGTCTTCTCAACCTCTCCTCTCTCCTTGCTGGATCAAGGCGGGAGACATCACCGGCTGTACGTGTGTTGAACGCGGAGGTGCTGTCCGTTCAGCACTAGGATCATCGGTGATTTGAATCACGACGAGTACGAATCCTTCAACCCCGTTCTCATGAACGCTTCCGCTTAGCAATCTACAAGGGTATGTAGATGCACTCTCCTTCCCCTCGTTGCTGGTTTCTCCATAGATAGATCTTGGTGACACGTAGGAAAATTTTGAATTTCTGCTACGTTCCCCAACAACCATGAGCCAGGGCTTGATGCCTCTCAGGATCTCTTGATTGGCTCTTTCCGCTTGACCATTAGACTGGGGGTGAGCCACTGATGATACGTCAAGCCGGATGAGCTCACGTTGACAAAATTCTTTAATAGCACCCTTGGACAGATTAGTGCCATTATCAATTATAATGTTGTGTGGAAAGCCAAACCGGAAAATCACCTTCTTGATGAATTGAACCACCGTAGCTGCATCACACTTACTGACTGGCTCTCACTCCACCCACTTAGTGAACTTATCAACTGCCACCAGAAGGTGGGACTTCTTATCCTTAGATCTCTTAAAGGGCCCAACCATATCCAGCCCCCAAGTCGCAAACGGCCAAGTGATTGGAATCATCCTCAACTCTTGAGCCGGTACATGAGTGCGCCGTGAGAATTTCTGACAACCATCACACTTTTTGACCACGTCCTCAGCATCAGCATGAGCCGTCAGCCAATAGAAACCGTCACGAAAGGCCTTGGCTACCAGAGACTTTGAACTGGCGTGGTGACCACAATCTCCTTCATGGATCTCACGCAAAATCTCACGGCCTTCTTTAGGAGACACGCAACGCTGAAACGCCCCTATCACACTCCAATGATGTAATTCTCCATTGACAATAGTCATTGACTTGGACCACCGGATTATCTACCTAGCCAAAGTTTCATCCTCCGGTAACTCGCCCCGGTTCATATACGCCAAATACGGGACCGTCCAATCTAGGATGACATGAAGTGCCGCCACCAACTGAGCCTCCAGATCAGGAACAGCCAAATCCTCCTTCGTAGGGAGCTTGACCGACGGGTTATGTAAGACATCCAGGAAAACATTGGGTGGAACCGGTTTACGTTGGGAACCCAGATGGCTTAAAGCGTCCACCGCTTCGTTCTTTCACCGGTCCACATGGTCAACCTGGTAACCTTTGAAGTGACCAGCAACAATATCCACCTCTCAATGATATGCTGCCATGATCGGGTCCTTGGAATCCCAAGTACCAGATACTTGTTGAGCCACCAGGTCTGAGTCACCAAAGCACTTAACCCGGCTTAAGTTCATCTCCGTAGCCATCCGAAGACCGTGGAGTAAAGCCTCATATTCAGCTGCATTGTTAGTGCAAGGGAACATTAAACGGAGAACATAACAAAACTTATCACCTCATGGGGAAGTTAACACAACTCCAGCCCCCGAGCCCTCCAATTGCCTGGACCCATCGAAATGAATAGTCCAATAAGTATGATCTGGCTTTTCTTCCGGCGCTTGTAACTCTGTCCAGTCATTGATGAAATCCACAAGTGCCTGAGATTTGATTGCTGTCCGGGGCATATATTTTAACCCGTGAGGTCCAAGCTCAATAGCCCACTTGGCAACCCGGCCAGTTGCTTCCCTGTTTTGGATTATATCCCCCAAAGGGGCAGAGCTGACCACAGTGATAGGATGACCCTGGAAATACTGTTTAAGCTTCCGGCTTGCCATGTAAACTCCATACACCAGCTTCTGCCAATGTGGGTACCTCTGTTTGGACTCAATAAGCACCCCACTAATATAATAAATCGGTCGTTGAACCGGATATTCCTTTCCAGCCTCCTTGCGCTCCACCACAATAGCCACACTAACAGACCGGGCATTAGCAGCCACATATAATAACAAGGGCTCTTTATCAACGGGAGCAGCAAGGACATGCGGCTCAGCTAGCTGCCGCTTTAGATCCTCAAATGCTTCATTGGCGGCATCACTCCAAACGAAGTCATCCATCTTCTTCAGCATCTTATACAAAGGGATGGCCTTCTTCCCAAGGCGACCGATAAACCGGCTTAAGGCGGCAATCCGGCCTGCCAAGCGTTGAACATCATTGACACACTTCGGTTTAGCCAGTGAAGTAATAGCCTTGATCTTCTCTGGATTAGCTTCAATGCCCCTGTTAGACACCAGAAAACCCAAGAGCTTGCCTGCCAGTACACCAAAGACACACTTGGCCGGATTAAGCATCATCTTATAAACCCGGAGGTTATCAAAAGTCTCCTTCAAATCATCTATCAACGTCTCCTCTTTTCTGGACTTCACCACAATATCATCCACATATGCGTGAACATTGCGCCCAATCTGATCGTGAAGACAATTCTGCACAAAGCGCTGGTAAGTCGCCTGGGCACTCTTAAGCCCAAAAGGCATAGACCAATAGCAGAAGGCTCCAAAGGGAGTTATAAAAGTTGTCTTCTCCTGGTCCTTAACTGCCATTTTGATCTGATGATAACCAGAGTAAGCATCCAGAAAGCTCAAACGCTCACAACCCGCCATAGCATCAATGATTTGATCAATACGAGGGAGAGCAAAAGGATCTGCCAGACAAGCCTTGTTCAAATTTGTATAGTCCACACACATACGCCAAGTGCCATTCTTCTTAAGTACTAGCACCGGATTAGCCAACCACTCAGGATGAAACACTTCAATGATAAACCCAGCCGCCAAGAGCCTGGCTACCTCCACACCAATGGCCTTGCGTCTTTCTTCATTGAAGCGGCGGAGAAACTGCTTGACCGGTTTAAACTTGGGATCAACATTAAGAGTGTGCTCAGCGAGTTCCCTCGGTACACCTGGCATGTTAGAAGGTTTCCATGCAAAGATGTCCCGATTCTCATGGATGAACTCGATGAGCACGCTTTCCTATTTCGGATCCAAGTTAGCGCTGATGCTAAACTGCTGGGATGAATCGCCAGGAACAAAATCAACCAGCTTAGTCTCATCAGCCGATTTAAACTTCAAGGCCGAGTCATGCTCTGTAGTTGGCTTCTTCAAAGAAGTCATATCCGGCGGGTCAACATTGTCTTTGTAGAACTTCAACTCCTCTGTTGCACAAACCGACTCAGCATAGGCCGCATCACCTTCTTCACATTCCAAAGCGATCTTATGGCTCCCATGTACTGTGATGGTCCCCTTATGACCCGGCATCTTGAGCTGAAGATAAACATAACAGGGCCTTACCATGAACTTAGCATAAGCCGGCCGTCCAAACAGAGCATGATAAGGGCTCTTGATTTTCACCACTTCAAAGGTCAAGGTCTCTGATCTTGAATCATTCTCATCTCCAAAAGCAACCTCCAGAGCTATCTTTCCCACTGGATACGCCGATTTACCAGGCACCACACCATGGAAAACAGTGTTTGACGGTTTAAGATTTTTATCTGTCAACCCCATGCGATGAAAGGTTTCATAGTAAAGGATATTGATACTACTCCCTCCATCCATGAGCACCTTGGTAAACTTATACCCTACAACCTGAGGCGCCACCACCAATGCCAGATGACCCGGATTATCAACCCGGGGCGGATGATCCTCTCGACTCCACACAATGGGTTGTTCAGACCAGCGCAAGTAAAGGGGTACTGCCGGTTAACGGAGTTCACGACCCTTTTATGAAGCTTCTGCTCGCGCTTGGACAAGCTAGTGGTGAAGACATGATATTGCCCACTATTCAACTGCTTCGGGTTGCTCTGGTAACCCAACTGCTACTGCTGCTGACTCCCCTGGTGATTATAACCACCCTGGTTGCCCTGGCTGCCTTTATTGCCATGTCCGCTTGGATTACCTTGAAATCCTGAATGAGAACTGCCTCCACCGTAACCCAGCCCATCAGAACCGGGCCCTGAACCGCCGGATGGTCCGCATATCGAAAAAGATCCGAATTTTTGAACTCCCGCATGATAAAGCAATCCTTCTAGGGGTGTGTGGCTGGCCTTTCTCGCGACCCGTGCTTTGGGCAAGGCTGGTTTAACAGGCGCTCAAGATTGGGGCCTGATCCTCCACTCCGCGGGGGCGGTTTACCCTTACGATGCTGACCATTATCATGCGTGTTGGTGTTAGCCACAAAATCCAAATTGTTATTCACTTTACGCTTACCGTTGTTTCCATGGCATGCCGGGTTATGCTGCTGCCCTTTGGTGCTGCCACTCTTCTTTTCCTTTCCTGGCTTTTCACTATCAGACTCAGGGTCCTTGGTACTATCAGAGTCGGCATACTTATACCAGAGCTGCCATAAGCGTCCCCATGTCGTTGCAATGATGTTTGAGCCGTCCCAACTTCAGCTTTAGAGGCATGAACCGGCAATCACCTTCCAATGTTAAAACTGTTGTATCAACGTTGATGCGGTCCGATGAATGCAAGATTTCTGAAACCTGGCCCACCCAATGGGTTGTCGATTCTCCTTCCTCTTGGACACAGGCCGCTAAGTCCACAATTGACATAGGCTGCTTGCACGTGTCTTTGAAATTCTGGATAAACCAGGCCCTTAACTCGGCCCATGACCCAATGGAGTTGGCGGGCGAGTTTTTCAACCAAGTGCGAGCGGTTCCCTCCAACATCATGGTGAAGTATTTAGCACATGCCGCATCATCCACATACAGCATCTCCATCACCATCTCATAACTTTCAACCCATGACTCAGGGGATAAGTCGGCGCTATAATTGGGCACCTTACGTGGACCCTTGAAATCCTTGGGCAGTCGTACATTACGTAAGGCCAGGACGAGGCACGACACCCCCAAAGAACTGGAGGTAACTCCTGGTTCCACCGAAGTTGTTGGACGAACTGGAGTAAGCTGACGGGCCGCGTACTGCGCCGCTAAATCGGCTTCTCGATGTGCCCTACCATGATCCACCACGTTTTGAGCATCGACACCGCCACCCGCCGGGTTATGGCCACGAGGCGGATTACGATTCCGCGCACTGCTCGACACGGCCGTTTCATCTATATGCCTGCTGTAACTCCGGCTGGGACAAGGGGTGGAATGAATCCTCACGCGGCTGTATGAATAGGCCTGCTACTGAGTCAAAGCTGTCAGAAGGAGCTCTCTAGCCCGTCGTGTTTCAACTGCTACCGGAGACTCGCCTTCGATCAGGAGAGCTGCCAATCATGAAGCGGCGGCGACTATGTTATCCAACGGGTTAGAGTAATGACCCGGAGGCGTTGGGACGTGCTGCGGCAGGATATTGTTCTGACGAGGCGGGTCTATTGGGCGCGACTGAATCGGCGCTCCCGTTTCAAGTGCCTCCACCCGGTTTACCACTGGCGGGTTACTGGTCCCTGCTCCTAGCGTGTCAAAGAGATTCCTTGCCTCATAAACCGGAGGCAGGTGAGATCGCTACCTTCTCCTCATGACATCATTTGACGCGCTCTGATCTAACATAAGCCGGTAAGCCTGTGCATCCAACTTGGCCCACTCTGCAGCCATCCTGGTATCCTCAGCTACCAGGTCTGCCTTGGCTTGAGTTATCCGATCCTTTACCTTCGCGACTTCCGCATTATGCTCATCCTGATTCGCCGGGTTAACCTCTGCAGCCAGTAGCGCTGCCAAAGTGTCGAACAAGTCAGACAAAACCTGAGCCGGCGGTCGCACAGGGCCTCCTGCCCCGGTTACTGTCGCCGCTACTGATCCAGAAATCATTGCTGTTGTGGTCGAAGAGTGTTGCGCAGACTGTGTGATACGACAATTTTGCATCATGCTTTTATATCAATATTTATTGCATTATGGGCTGTTATTACACATTATATCTCAATACTTATGGCTATTCTCTCTTATTTTACAAGGTTTACCATGAAGAGGAGGAATGCCGCAAATGAATTCTGGCCGAAAAGGAGCAAACGTTGAAACCTATTCGCACAACTCCAAAAGTCCTGAAACTCCACGAAACAACTTTTTGGATTTATTAAGAATTTATGAGCGAAAGAAATAGGCCAGGGGGCCCACACCCAGTCCAGAGACAGAGGGCGCCCACCTCAGAGGGCGTGATCTCCTATCTCCCGGCCCCCGTGGCCTCCCGCCCATCTTCTGCTATATCATCACTTTTACCCTGGAAAGAATCATGGGCAAGCTTATGGGACGAAACTCCACCGCCACAAGGCGGAACCTTGGCGGAATCAATCTAGGGCTCTGGCGGAGCTGTTCTGCCGGGGACACTTCCCTTCCGGAGGGGGAAATCATCACCAACGATCCTCTCATCGAGAGGGGGTCAATCTCCATCAACATCTTCACCAGCACCATCTCCTCTTAAAACCCTAGTTCATCTCTTGTATCCAATGTTGTATAAAAACCACAAATTGGTACTTGTGGGTTGCTAGTAGTGTTGATTACTACTTGTAGTTGATGCTAATTGGTTTACTTGGTGGAAGATCATATGTTCAGATCCTTTATGCATATTATTACTCCTCTGATTATGAACATGAATATGCTTTGTGAGTAGTTACGTTTGTTCCTGAGGACATGGGTGAAGTCTTGCTATTAGTAGTCATGTGAATTTGGTATTTGTTCGATATTTTGATGAGATGTATGTTGTCTTTCCTATAGTGGTGTTATGTGAAGGTCGACTACATGACACTTCACCATTATTTGGGCCTAGAGGAAGGCATAGGGAAGTAATAAGTAGATGATGGGTTGCTAGAGTGACAGAAGCTTAAACCCTAGTTTATGTGTTGCTTCGTTAGGGGTTGATATGGACCCATATGTTTAATGTTGTGGTTAGGTTTACCATAATACTCCTTTTTGTAGTTGCGGATGCTTGCAATAGGGGTTAATCATAAGTGGGATGCTTGTCCATGTTAGGGCAGTACCCAAGTACCGGTCCACCCACATATCAAATTATCAAAGTACCGAACGCGAATCTTATGAACGTGATGAAAACTAGCTTGACGATAATTCCCAATATGTCCTCGGGAGCTCCTTCTTCATTATTAGAATTTGTCCAGGCTTATCCTTTGCTACATAAAGGATTGGGCCACCTTGCTGCACTTTATTTACTTTATTTACTTTTTTCTCATTACTATTTATCTTATCACAAAACTATCTATCACCTACTATTTCAGTGCTTGCAGAGAAAACCTTACTGAAAACCGCTTATCATTTCCTTCTGCTCCTCGTTGGGTTCGACACTCTTACTTATCGAAAGGACTACGATAGATCCCCTATACTTGTGGGTCATCACTGTGTACCGGCCATGAAGATCGCAACCCGGCTCGGCGGATCAAAGGGGTCCGGAATACTGTCGTCATCGGAACAGCCCCCGAACCGGCCATCTTGCAGCTGGTACAATGACTCGGTCTCTCCAGTAGATGACTCGTCACCCGAGTAAATGACGGTTTCACCATCAGATTCTGATCTAACCTCAGATTCCGCTCCGTGGATGACTCCCACGAAGGCACGCTTCCTGGCAGGCTGAACCCGGGCGGGTCTCGCATGCTGAGCCGTTTCGACGATGTCGGTGCAGATCTCCGGCTCAGGGCCCGGTTCGCCAATCTTGCCAATGAAAACGTGAATATCACCGAAGGGGACCCAGTACCCGTACTCAATTGAGCCGGCCTCGGGGCCGCAGCCTGCATCGTCGATGTAGAGCTTGCCGCGACGACTCTTAGTCATCCGGCCTACCGCGTATCCCTTGAGCCCTTCGAAGCTGCCCTCTAAGAACTTGAAACCATCATGCGATAGCCCCACGGTGGGCGCTAACTGTCATGGTTTTGTCACGGCAGATGTCCTAGTGAAAGGACTTAGTCATGGAGCCATCGCGATGGGTTAGCTTAAAGGGGTTAAAGCGGGACAAATGACACAAGGAGTTTATACTGGTTTAGCCCCTTGCGGTGAAGGTAAAGGCCTAATCCAGTTGATGTGGAATTGCTGGGGTTTCGATGACCAGGGAGCAAATCCGCTATGCCTGGCTCTCGAGTTGTTGTTTCTTGTCCCTAAACCGCCACCGGGTCGTCCCTTTATTTACATAGGTTGACGCCCGGCGGTTTACAGAATCCCGAGGCCGGCTCATAAACATGTCCGGCTCGGTTTCTACCCTTTCCTATCTTACAACACAAGTTACATATCAAACGGTGGTTTATGTCTACGGGCCTTAATCCGCCCTTGGGCCATGGGCCTTCATGTTAAATCTCCTCCATAAAGCGCCATATTCCTTGTCTTCATGGGCTTCAATATGAATAACTCTTTATGGGTATAACCCGGTTCCTCCTTGCCGGTTTATACTCAATAGTAATATCCCCAACAATCTCCATCACCTTCCCCCATCTATTTACAACGGTCCACTTTCCCGCAACCCGCTGTACCCTCTACTTGAACATGGTGCTTTATGCATCATATTATTATCCAATGATGTGTTGCCATCCTATGATGTCTGAGTAGATTTTCGTTATCCTATCGGTAATTGGTGAATTGCTATGATTGGTTTAATTTGCTTGTGGTTATGTTTTTGTCCTTTGGTGCCCATCATATGAGCGCGCGCATGGATCACACCATAGGGTTAGTTGTATGTTCATAGGACTATGTATTGGAGGGCAAGAGTGACAGAAGCTTCAACGTAGCATAGAAATTGATGCATACGGGATTGAAGGGGGACCAATATATCTTAATGCTATGGTTGGGTTTTACCTTAATGAACGTTAATAGTTGCGGATGCTTGCTAATAGTTCCAATCATAAGTGCATAGAATTCCAAGTCAGGGATGACATGCTAGCAGTGGCCTCTCCCACATAAAACTTGCTATCGGTATAGTAAAGTAGTCAATTGCTTAGGGACAATTTCGCAACTCCTACCACCACTTTTCCATACTCGCTATACTAACTTTATTGTCTTTATATAAACAGCCCCTAGTTTTTATTTACGTGCTCTTTATATTCTTGCAAACCTATCCCACAACACCTACAAAGTACTTCTAGTTTCATACTTGTTCTAGGTAAAGCGAACGTCAAGCGTGCGTAGAGTTGTATCGGTGGTCGATAGAACTTGAGGGAATATTTGGTCTACCTTTAGCTCCGCGTTGGGTTCGACACTCTTACTTATCGAAAGAGGCTACAATTGATCCCCTATACTTGTGGGTTATCAAGACCTTTTTGTGGCACCGTTGCCGGGGAGTTATAGCGTGGGGTGAATATTCTCGTGTGTGCTTGTTTGCTTTATCACTAAGTAATTTTTATTTGCTATTCTAAGTTGTTCTTTATCTTTAGTTATGGATATGGAACATGAAATACCAAAAAAAATAGCTTTACTTGCTGCTCATGGAGATGGGGAACCTCCTAAAACCCTCGATGCTCATTATGTGAAAGATATTATGTACTACTTTAATAATCCTGAGAAAACCCCATTCAATTATGTTATGGGAGACACGTTGGATCAACGTGCATACTTTAGGGATTATCGCTTGACTCAAAAATGGAAACTATTATGGGATCAAATTTATATGTTGTGTTGGTATGCTCGGGATATATGCTTGGTATGCTCGGGATATATGCTTGAGACATGATTATACTTGTTGCTCTAGGATGAAGGCTCTCCACACCTTCCCTTTTCATGCAAATTTAATGATAATGAAACCTTAGCTTCTTATGCTAACGGTATATATGATTACTATGATGTGGAATGAATAGAAGAATTTGTTGCTTTTAAGGGTGAACATGAAATTGAATATTTGTTTAAAGAGTTTGAAGATTTTAATGATTCAGTTTATAGACCTAAAAATTTAGCTATCCTTAGATATTGCTATGAGAACTATCAATACAATTATGATATTGATGAATTTATTGAGAAAGTCTCCACTGTCCAAGAAGAGACTAATATTTTGCAGGAGTCTATGGAAGAAGAAATTGATGAAACTGTGGCTCATTGGATGAAAAAGATGATGAGGAGGGAGAAGAACAAAAGGAGGAAGATTAGATTAGCTACCCATGCCCACCTTCTAATGAGAGTAACTCTTCAACTCATACATTGTTTAATTTCCCTTCGTGCTTACCGAAGGATGATTGCTATGATGATTGTTATGATCCCCTTGATTCTTTTGAAATATCCCTTTTTGATGATGCTTGTTATGCTTGTGGCCAAGATGCCAATATGAATTATGCTTATGGAGATGAACTTGCTATAGTTCCTTATGTTAAACATGAAATTGTTGCTATTGCACCCACGCGTGATAGTCCTATTATCTTTTTGAATTCTCCAAACTACACTATATCGGAGAAGTTTGCACTTATTAAAGATTATATTGATGGGCTGCCTTTTACCGTTGCACATGATGATTTTGATGAATATAATATGCATGTGCTTGCTTCTCCTACTTGCAATTATTATGAGAGAGGAACTACATCTCCACCTCTCCATGTTTCAAATATGATAAAATTGCAAGGAACTGTTTATACTATGCATTGGCCTTTACTATGTGTGCATGAATTGTTCTTCTATGACATGCCGATGCATAAGAAGAGAGTCTTGTGTGATATATGTTACTTTGTGCTCACTACTAAATCACAAATCATTGTTAATTAAAACTGGCTTTGATATACCTTGGGATCCGGGTGGATCCATTACTTGAGCACTATATGCCTAGCTTAATGGCTTTAAAGAAAGCGCTATCAAGGAGACAATCCGGAAGTTTTAGAGAGTCATCTATTTCTGTTGTGTGCTTTTATAAAGCTTAAAAATAAAAATAATGTGCCAAGATTTGCCTTTAGGATGTTTACATTGCTTGTTGGTTTGTGCGGTGCAAAAAGAAACTTTGGCTGTAGTGCGCGATTTTAAATTTTTTACTGGAACTCAGAAACTTTTTGCACTGTCTTTCTATACAAATTTTTTATTTTTCCTAAGTTTTTCATTATTTTTGGAGTACCAGAAGTATGGTGAATGTTCAAATTACTACAGACTGTCATGTTTAAGACAGATTCTGTTTTTGATGCATAGTTTGCTTGTTTTGATAAAACTATCGATTTCTATCAGTGGATTAAGCCATGGAAAAGTTATATTACAGTAGCTAAACTGCAAAAACAAAATATTAATTGGTTTGGAATAGTACTTAGAGTAGTGATTTGCTTTATTATACCAACGGATCTTACCGAGCTTTGTGTTGAGTTTTGTGTGGATGAACTGATCAAAGATCGAGGAGGTCTTGATATGAGGAGAAGTAGGAGATGCAAGAGCTCAAGCTTGGGGATGCCCAAGGGACCCCAGGTAAATATTCAAGGAGACTCAAGTGTCTAAGCTTGGGGATGCCCCGGAAGGCATCTCATCTTTCTTCAACAAGTATCGGTATGTTTTCGGTTTCGTTTCGTTCATGTGATATGTGCAAATCTTGGAGCGTATTTTGCATTTAGTTTTCACTTTCCTTTGATTAACCATGCTGGTATGAGATAGTTCATGGTTGATTTATATAATGCTCTTTGCACTTCACTTATATCTTTTGAGTATGGCTTTATAGAATGCTTCATGTGCTTCACTTATATCATTTGAAGTTTGGATTGCCTGTTTCTTTTCACATAGAAAACCGACATTTGTAGAATGCTCTTTTGCTTCACTTATATTTGTTAGAGCGTGGGCATATCTTTTGTAGAAAGAAAAATTCTCTTGCTTCACTTATATCTATTTAGAGAGATGACAGGAATTGGTCATTCACATGGTTAGTCATAAAATCCTACATAAAACTTGTAGATCACTGAATATGATATGTTTGATTCCTTGCAATAGTTTTGCGATATAAAGGTGGTAAAGTTAGAGTCATGCTAGTTGGGTAATTGTGGAATTTAGAAATACTTGTGTTGAGGATTGCAAGTCCCATAGCATGCACGTATGGTAAACATTGTGTGACAAATTTGAAGCATTGGGTGTCTTTGATTGCTTTCCTTATGAGTGGCGGTCGGGGACGAGCGATGGTATTTTCCTACCAATCAATCCCTCTAGGAGCATGCGCGTTGTGCTTGGTTTTGATGACATGTAGATTTTTGCAATAAGTATTTGAGTTCTTTATGACTAATGTTGAGTCCATGGATTATATGCACTCTCACCCTTCCACCATTGCTAGCCTCTTCGGTACCGTGCTTGCCCTTTCTCACCTCAAGAGTTGGTGCAAACTTCGCCGGTGCATCCAAACCCCGTGATATGATACGCTCTATCACACATAAGCCTCCTTATATCTTCCTCAAAACAGCCACCATATGTACATATTATGGCATTTCCATAGACATTCCGAGATATATTGTCATGCAACTTCCATCATCATCATATACATGACTTGAGCATTCATTTTCATATTGATTTGCATGATCGTAAGATATCTAGCATGATATTTGCATGGCTTGTCCGCTTTTTTGGTATATTTGCTATGCTAGATCATTGCACATCCCGGTACACCGCCGGAGGCATTCATATAGAGTCATACTTTGTTCTAGACATTGAGTTGTAAGTAAATAAAAGTGTGATGATCATCATTATTAGAGCATTGCCCTAGTGAGGAAAGAATGATGGGGACTATGATTCCCCCACAAGTTGGGATGAGACTCAGAACTTCAAAAAAAAAGAGGCCAAAGAAGCCCAAATAAAAAAAGAAACCAAAGAAGCCCACCAAAAAAATGAGAGAAAAAGAGAGAAGGATCAATGTTACTATCCTTTTACCACACTTGTGCTTCCGAGTAGCACCATGTTCTTCATATAGAGAGTCTCTTGAGTTATCACTTTCATATACTAGTGGGAATTTTCATTATAGAACTTGGCTTGTATATTCCGATGATGGGCTTCCTCAAATGCCCTGAGGTCTTCATGAGCAAGCAAGTTGGATGCACACCCACTTAG
>JAHIAM010005209.1:0-32207 GCA_021605205.1 Aegilops longissima
ATCGTGCTTCCGGCATAAATCGGTAACCTAAGGAGATTGGTTTAGCGATTGCTAAGGCGCAACGTCGTGCACGTTTGTAGTCGGATCGTCAAAGTCGACTCCACCAAATCGAGAGTTATCATCTCATCGAAAGATCGGGACACCCTCGCCTCTATCAATCATAGGGGCAAGTAATCCAAGAATTGGATGCAACACACAAGGTACATATGTCATGAAGAATGGAAATGTGGCAATCATGGGTGAAAGCAATATCTCGACCATGCGTGCAAATGGTGCAAGCAACACATGTAGTATGATCCACAATATCCAATGTCAGGAAGGATGTCACCTTGAAAGCGTGTCCTTGTGCATTCTTCACAATGCCGAAGTGGTAGGAAATGTGGTGTAGAAGCGAGTCGTGGTAGAATGTAAGAGGCTCGCTCTCAAGAGCTCGAGTGGTCAACTCACGTGAAGTGGAAGTCGATCTGAAGTCAAGTATCCTACACATGCACAAAACAAAACAAAGAAAGTATCGCATGGTAGAAAAACAAATCATCCATCATGATGGTTCTCATCTTTTGCACAAAACCATTAGAAGGACAAGTGCATGAATAATATGATGCAACAATGGCAATATTCATGGCACTAGGTATATGGTGCAAAAAGTTGAACAAGCATGCTTCACAAGAATTATGTCAAAATCTCCAAATATATCGAGAATGCTATGGGGGCAATCTCATGAGCAAGAAGAGAATCATTGTTGCACTCAATACATGGCAAATCTAGCATGAGGGAGGCAACACATAGAGATATATGACAAGAAGCAATATGAATCATGTGCAAAGCATATAGATGGTTGTCATCAACCGCATGAAATGAGCAAGTATGAATCATTGGTGATGCAACATAAGCAAGCATTGTAATCAAGTCGTGCAAACTATAAGTGGTCTTCACAGGGATGAAATGAGCTACCTTCGCGTCAGCGATCGACTACAACCGTCGAGTCGTAGCTTTGAGCGAGTCTGGGCAATCCCGTGATAAAATCCATGCCTAGTTTATCCACTTCCATTCGGGTATTGGCAATGGCATGTAACAATCCTCTTTAACCACGATGCTCTGCCTTCACTCTCTGACATACATCACAAACTGCTACATACTCTGCAATATCCTTCTTCATTCCGGTCCACCAGAAAGTATCCTTCAAATCCAAATACATCTTGGTATTTCCTAGGTGAATCGAATATGGCGAATCATGGGCCTCTTGCAAAATCAATTTCCTGATTTTCGGGTCATTAGGCACGTAAACGCGGTCATCAAACCATAAGGTATCGTGTTCATCCTCATGAAATCCTTTAGCTTTTCCCTTGCTCATTTTCTCCTTTATAGAGGCAATCTCCTTGTCAGTCTTCTGAGCTTCTCTGATCTTATCCATCAAAGTGGACTGAATCTCCATTGCTTCTATATAGCCTCTCGGAACTATCTCTAAACATAGCTCTCGAAGATCCATAGCTAACTCCTTTGGTAAATCTCCGGTCATGAGTGTGTTGACATGGCTCTTGCGGCTCAACGCATCTGCTACTACGTTGGCCTTTCCAGGTGATAATGCAATCTCATGTCATAATCCTTAATGATCTCCAACCATCTTCTTTGCCTGAGATTCAACTCCTTCTGCGTGAAGATGTACTTCAAACTCTTGTGATCCGTGTACACCTCACAATGGTTTCCGACGAGAAAATTTCTCCAAGTCTTCAATGCGTGTACTACGGCTGCTAACTCCAAATCATGGGTGGCATAATTCAACTCATGAGGTTTCAGTTGTCATGAAGCATACGAAACAACTCTTCCCTCCTGCATAAGCACTGCTCCAAGTCCTCGACGTGAAGCGTCGCAAAACACCTCGTAATCCTTGCTCTGATCTGGCAGAATCAACACTGGCGAGGTAACCAAACGTTTCTTCAACTCCTGAAAACTGGCCTCACATTCCTCAGTCCATTTGAACTTGGTATCCTTCTTTAATAACTCCGTCATAGGCTTCGCAATTTTGGAGAAATTCTCAATGAATCTCCGATAGTACCCTACCAGTACAAGGAAACTCCGGATCTCTCCAACTGTCGTTGGTGCTTCCCAGTTTGTCACAGTGACAACCTTGGTGGGATCTACTGCTATACCTTCTCCGGATATAACGACGCCGTCGGAGAAGGCGGAGATGATGGCCTCCTCCGTTACCACAGGGATCTTGGTAGCGCGTTGTTGAAGCGGCTGGATGTACTTTGCGGGGTTTCCCCAGCTGCTGTGATCCGGCGCATGTCGCTCACGGCGGGTGGCGGTCGCGAGTACCTTGGAAGTTGGCGATGAAGCGGGTGCGCATCTCGGCCGAGGAAGAGATCGTGCACGGGGCGGTTCAGGAGCAGTGCGGGCTCCGTCCATGGCGCCATGGGAAACCAGTTCGCCATGACCTTTTCATCCCGATGGCAGCCTCGATGCCCAGCTCGTGAAGGCTGGAGGAACTCCGTGGGGTCGGCCGTGCCGTCGTGGCGTGGAGGCAGGTGCGCTTGAACTTGGCGAACCCGCTTGAGCTGCGCAGCTTCGGTGGTGAAAGCGCGGCAGCCCGCCCGTGGCATGAGGGGGCCTCGGCGGAAGAGCTTGGTCTTGCAGGCCTCCTGCGCCCTTGGTGGGGGCAGCGAGGTCTTGACATCTTTGGGCGGGGCGCTCGAGCAGCTTCTTCTTGGCGAGAACTTCTTGGCAGCTCTGCTCTTGCCTTATTTGGCGCATGGCGAACGAGTTCTTCCGGGGCAGCGCGCCTTGGGGCGAGCGCCGTCTTGAGGAGGAGGCGGTGGCGCCCGGAAGCTTCATTGCCCAGCGGCGAGTGCGATCTGCAAAGGCAGACGGCGGCGAGGTCGCCTCCCGCGCGTGTGAACGAGCTTCAGCGGCAGCGGTCGAGCCATTCTTCGTAAACGTCATCGGCGAGGCGGTAGCGCGCATGGCTCGTTAGCGCGATGGCGCAGCTCGAGCCTCCATGGCAGCGGTGGCGCGCGATGAAAACCAGCGAGGGTGGCGAAAGCGTGGCGGTGCGGCCGTCTCGCCTCATGGGCGAGTCTTGGGGCGGCGCTTTTGCTCGTTCCCGCCCGGGCGATGGCGGCGTTAGCGGCGAAGCGGCGACGGGGAGCAGCGAGGCGCCCGCCGGCAGAAGCCGTCTGGCGACATAGGGGCGGCGGCTCGGCGCTTCAGCAGCAGGCAGCGGCGCCGAACATAATTGCGGTGGTCGAGGAAAAACGAAAGCGAAAGCGAATTCGGCGCACCCTACAGCGCGCCAAATGTCGGATTTTGGGTTCCGGCGAGACCCTTGAGGTTCGAACTACGGGGTGCGGCGGAGATCCAACCCTCCACCGTCTCGTACCTCACCGAATCGCAGGGACCTAAACTACTAGCAAGAACAACACAAGAGCGCCAAGATTTATACTAGTTAAGGGCCACCGTTGTGGTGTAATACCCTACTCTAGTTTGTGGTGTGGTGGATTGCCTCTTGGGCTGATGAAGAGCAGATCTGAGGGAAGAACAGCCTCGCGAGTGCATTCTTGGTGGGTGTGATGAATTGCTAAGTGGTGTCCCGTCGCTCTAGCTTGAGGATCGGGCCTCTATCTCTCTCTCTGGATTCCCAATGCCGGATCCCTTCCTATCCGATCGTCCTCTGTCCTTCTCTCCCCTTCCACGATGGTGGCTAGCTCTACTTATATAGACAAAGGCCCTGGGCCTCTCCCCAAATATTGAGCGGGAAAGGCGCCAACAATTGGCCATTTGAAGGGAACAGCGGGTACACTTATCGACTAAAGTTGGTCCTCGTGCCAAAGGCTCACAGTGATGGCCTTTGCTTGGGCTCCACGATGACTCCCTTCCAGCCGTTGGGGCTGGTCTTGGTCTTGTTGCACGAAGGCGATGCCTTTGCTTGATGCTCTCGCTGCGCTTGCTCCCTTTGCACCAAAGAGGAAAGGAGGGCTGCTGCTGGCTGGCGCCCGTGGCGCCCTTGGTAAATCATGGCTTGCGTCCACGGGCACCTCGCGAGAGTACCTGCCTTGAACTCTCCGCCTCCTCGTGAGCCAGCTGGCGAGGCCGTGCTGAGAAGCTCCTGAGTCGTCCACCCGCGAGGCTTGGCCCCTCGCGGTCTTGAGCTTGCGTTGATGAAGATGGGCTGTCCTGGGCCTCCTTTGAGCCACGTCGCTGGCATGAGCGGGCAAGTCTGGGACCCCGTTAGAAGCGCCGACGGCCGCTAGAGCCAAAGGCACACAATGCCACTACTTTTTGGATCAAGGCGATCCTCGAGTATATTGATCTCGGCACAAGGATCCAGACACCCTATGCCTGATTTTCAATTGACTCCTGGCCAAAGTCACATGCTGACCCATTTCATTTCTGAAGAGAAATGGAAATTTGAGAAGGCAAGGCAGATCAAGAAGGCTCAATTTAGGAAAGAGAAGTTCACGAGGAAAAATGTTGTCGAGAATGACACGATGATCTTCTCAAAATCGATCTGAAATCAAAGCCCTCGGTGATGACTTTGATGCCTACTATGCTGATTGGCAAGGAGCCAAAGTCAGATTTGTAAACTGACCAAGAAGTTCACAAATGTTGCAGCCCTAGCGCAACAAGAAGTTCCTCGGTGGAGCCTCTGCTCAGCCCTCTTGAAGAACATGCCGACCGCTAGCGATGATTTTCAGCTGCTGAAGACAATGCTAGTTCGGGCTGATGACTCCATTCCGGCCGCTGAAGAAATTGCGGGGCATCCACTAGTAGTGCGCTGAAAAAGCTGAAGAAGTCGGGCAAGCTGCATCGATTGCTTTGAGAAATTCAAACAGATTCCTCGGCTCCTCTGCTACACCAACTCCTATCCTTCCATACGCATCAGATGTGAAGAAGACCAAAGGCTGCGAGTGAGCTGCGGTGAAGAAAAGGAAAAGCATCAGCTGCTTCAAATTCTTCAGCCCCGAAGAAAATGAAGCCTATGACAAGCTCGTTTGAAAATCCAATCGATGATGTTCCACTTTCCTCCATTCCATCAAAGGACCTTGTTCCTTTTGGTGAAGAATATGAGATCCCTAGCGGATCTGATGAAGAAAATCACTCTGCTGCTTCGTCAAAGCAGTTTGATGAAGAAATTGAAGTGGATCACGATCCCTTCTACTCCTGTCATTTCCTCGCCAATGCCTCGGTTCACGGTGAAGAAGGTGGCGTTGAAGAAAATTGAAGAAGATGTGGATATTGGAAGCTTTAGCGCCCGATGATGAGCGATGACTTTTGGGACGGTCGACATCCAAATTCTCCACTCTTCACTCCAATACAACAAATTCCTCGGTCCCCGCACCAACAGTTCAAATGGGCTCTGAAGAAACTCATCCCACCTCGTCCGTGCATGAAGAAATTCCAGCCACTAGTCTTTGAAGAACCTCTGCTGCTTGATCCTTTGAACACACAAACTGCATATGAAGAGGAACAGAAAATCCTCGGCTGAAGAACACGAGATTGCGATTCACGAGGTAGTGATGCAACTCGCGACACTCCACTACCAAAGCCAAAGAATCCATTCTCAACAAAGCAAAAGTTCAAGGCTGAAGATTTCTTGGCGACATGTATTCTTCAGCGACTACAACCCATATGACTCTGCTGCGCATAAGGAAGAGGCGTTTACGGACTGCTAGTCAAGCCAACTTCTATTCCTCGGTGCTATTCAACAAAGACAAAGTCTTGATCATGCACATATTCCTCACGTGGACATGGAATCGATGAGGACATCAATACCATTGTTACACCCACAGCCCCTCTGCTACATATCTTTGGACCAATTACTAGAGCTCGCATGCGCCAATTAAATTATCGGTACTTTCGTTTCTTGGTAATGATTCTAATGTTCATGAGAATATGATGCTGCCTAAATTGGATACATTTGTTTTGCTTACAAATGAAGGCCCTAGCTTGGAGAAGGATGGACATTGGAGCAAGAACAAGCATGGAGATAATGCCATGCGCAAGGAGAACAAACGGAGTTACAAGTGATGATTCAGGACTTTGAAGCCACCCTAATGAGTGCATGAGGCCTTGGACGAAATATACAAGATGCCACTTCATAATATTAGTCCATAGGCTATTCTAGGTGCTCGTCACCTTATTATTGGGCCAGGCCCATGTAATTTCGAAATACTTAAGTATAGGCTGTTTTTAGAGTCCGTATGTGTGGGAAACAAGAGTTAGGGTTGATTTGGACCCCTCCACCAAGGGCCACGAAATTCCCCCTCTTCCTCCATATATACAGCCCTTAGGGCATCGTTTAGACCAGGTTTTGTTTAGATTAAAAGTTAGCCATAGCTGCAACCCGGCGTGCCGTTTGTGTTCAACGACCGGACAAAGCGTCACAGAACCCCACCTTGATCAATAAAGCTTTCATCTTATATTACGCAATATCCAGATTGCAATCTCAGTTTCTTGCTTGTTCTTCGTTTGCTCGCGAGAAGCAGGCCCTCGTGGTCGAGTTGATCGTGCTCGGCGTGGTCAATAACCCTCGGAAGTTGGTTTAGCGATTGCTAAAGCGCGGCGTCTCGCCGCGATCGTAGTCGGATCGTCAAAGTCGACTCCACGAAGCGATAACCATCATCTCATCGAAACATCGGGACACCTTTGCCTCTATCAAGTGGTATCAGATTTTCAGGTTGCTCGGTGAGATTTTACAGTTTTAAGTAGATTAGATCGAGTCTGTTCTTCATACCTAAAGTCCACGAAAAAGCCACAACAAAAAATTAGGGTTAGTTCATCATATCCGAACCAATCGAGCCTTTGCATAATCTTTTTAGGGTTTTGCTTTGTTGAATTTGCGGTTGCATCGTCGTGTCAAGTTCTGGTCTTAGAGTCTAGTCTTTTAGAGTTTGAGTTACGGTCATAAGTTGTCCGCGCCGCCGCTTTCATCATCATCGCCTTGCCATCTACCACCATTGCTTATCCGCCACCGCTCGAATCCGTATCCATATACCACCACCAATCCGTGTCCATATACCACCACCGATCCATATCCATATACTTCCACCGCTACCACCACGCTGCCATATACCACCACCATATATCCACCACCAATCCGAGTTCTTCTCATATTAGGTTTGTTTTGAGATCCATCTAGTTTCGATTCGTGTTTCCTTGCGGAGTAGGTGCTGGAAACCACCCTCGTTAGGCCCAAAATTTTCAGCACTTGTGGAAAAATTTTACGGCTATCCTATTTTAGGTGTTTCTAAGTGGATTGAGGCGATCGCCGTTATAGAAAGTTTTTTGACCCGTTTCAGTTCTTGGGTCAGGCGGTCCAAAAAAAATTTTTTGGTGAAAAAATTCGTGCCCATCTGTCGATTTGACACAGGAAGAGTTTTGAGACACTTTCGCCATTATAGTGATTTTTCAAAAAAAAAAAAAAAAAAAAGCGGCAAAAAAAAGCAGCGCAAAAAAAAAAAAAAAAAAAGCGAAAAAAATTTCAGTGTGCTTTTCCGTTGTTTCCGTGCAGCGCCGTGATTTTGTTAGTGTTCTAGGCTCGCGTCTCTATGCGGTCTAGCCTAGGACCGACCTGATCACCGTCGTTGGCGTTTATTCAACTTTGCATCTCGAATTGATTATTCTTGACCCTTTTGCTACCATATTATAAGCCTTCCAGCTCCACATACATCTACATCGTGCGTTTGACTCTCACAGTAATCGCTCTATCAAGCTTTGAGAGTTTTGACTACATCGGTTGCGATCACCGCTTTCTTCTTTGGGTAGGCTGGTAAGAATTTGAGATTTGCTTGTGGTTGTGACATCCACCACACCACCACCACCACTTCCTAGTAGTCTGCCGAATCATATTCTTGTGTGTTTCTATTGCTGCTAACCATGGCAGGATCACAAGCCGGCGAGGTATTGGGAGAACATGACAAACAAAGCGCTACATGATAAGTTTCAACAAATGATGAGTGGGCAGGTGGACGATGTGCTAAATAGATTTGAAGAGGCCATGGAGAAGATAGATGGCATTGAGAAGGCGTTGAAACAAAGCTCGATATCAAGTTTAATGAATTGCTCGCGCGTCTACCACCACCACCACCGGCTGCACCTAACGCACCTCTACTACAACAACACGGACTACCTCCACATGTGAAACAGCCCTCATGAGCTTCCGTGTCCCTCTTCACTGGCCAAGCTCTTTGGTCTTCTTTGTTGATATACGTGGCTCCTGCTGCTGCGGTGGGGAGGATGATTATGTGAGCTTACGAGGATGAGGTTGATCAACATCGAACTACGTGCAACCACCAGCACCACAACCACCAGGTCGTCCACATGCAAATAATGGCAATGTTGGGCTCCCCTTGGTGCGAGATCATGACCATCTCCCTAAACTGAAATTGAATATTCCACCATTTGAGGGTAGATATGTTCTGATATATATCTTACTTGGGAATTAGAAACTGAACAACGATTTACATGTTTACAATATCACGAGGAGAGGCGTGTTCTGCTGCTGTTTGTGCTTTCACTAGCTTTGCATGTGTTTGGTGGTCGAACATTGTAGATTATATCTGTTCCAGCTACTTGGGCTGCTTTGAAAACTGCTATGCGTACTCGTTGGGTTCCACCATATTATCAACGTGAATTACTTCAAAAATTGCAGCGCTTAAGACAAGGAAAAAATTCGGTGAAGAATATTATCGGGAATTACAAACTGGCTTGATTAGATGTGGTATTGTTGAGGAGAATGAAGCTATGCTTGCGTTTTACGGGTGGATTAAATAGAGATTCAGACCATTCTAGACTACAAGGATTATAATAATATCACTCGATTATTCCATCTTGCTTGTAAAGCTGAGCGTGAAGTCTTGAGGATCGGCGAGGCCTTGGCGCGGACTAACTTTTCTGCAGGTCGACCTTCATCATGGACACCACGTGCATCATCTACTTCCACGTTCTACTACACGGCACCTCCGTGGCTGCCACCTCAACCGTGATACAAGAAAGCAGGCACAACCACCACTATCGCCAAGAGTACACTGCTTGGGCCTACAGAGCTCTTCTTCTTCCATGGCGTCAGCAGGGCACACAAGTGATATTATTTGTCATCGTTGTAAGGAAGAGGACATTTTCGAGAGAATGCCAATCTCAGCGTGTGATGATTGCTCACGAGGATGGTGGGTATGAGTCGCTAGTGACTATGATGAAGAGACTTTGGCTCTTATTACACATGAAGAACACGGTGGAGATGATTACGATCTTGAGGCGCAATACATGGCTCTTGAAGATCTTGGCGGTATGAATGTTTAGTTGCTCAACGTGTTTTGAGTGTGCAGGTTACACAAGCTGAGCAAAATCAGAGGCATAACTTGTTCCATACAAAGGGAGTTGTGAAGGAGCGTTCTATTAGCGTCATCATAGATGGAGGAGCTGCAACAACAGCTAGCATGGATATGGTGGAAGCTTTCTCTCACCACAAGACCACATCCACATCCTTACTACATCCAATGGTTCAACAACAGCGGCAAGGTTAAGGTAACACGTCTTTGTTAGTGTGCATTTTAGTATCTCTACATATGCTGATTATGTTGATTGTGATGTGGTACCTATGCAAGCATGTTCCTTATTACTTGGTAGACCATGGCAATTTGATAAAATTCTGTACACCATGGTAGAAACAATCAGTATACTCTTGTTCACAAGGATAAAAATATTACTTTGCTTCCTATGACTCTGATTCCATTTTGAAAGATGATATTAATAGAGCTAATAAAGCAAAACAGGAGAAAAATAAGAGTGAAAATCAGATTGTGGCAAAAGAATTTGAGCAACAAATGAAGCCTAATAATAAACCATCTAATGTTGCTTCGAAATTAAACTGAAAAGTGCATGTTTATTTGCCACCAAATCTGATATTGATGAGCTAGATTCTAGCAAATCTGTTTGCTATGCTTTTGTGTGCAAAGAGGCATTATTTTCATTCGAGGGCGTGCCTTCCTCTTTGCCCCTCTTTGTCACTAACATTTTGCGGGAGTTACGGCGTCTTCCCACAAGGCGTGCCACGGGATTACCACCTATTCGAGGATTGAGCATCAAATTGACTTAATTCCGGTGCATCGCTACCAACCGCGCACCATACCGTACCAATCCGGAGGAGGCGAAGGAGATTATCGTCAAGTCTGAGGAGCTGCTCGACAAAGGTTATATCGCGAATCTCTTAGTCCTTGTCTGTTCCTATTATACTAGTGCCTAAAAAGGATGGTGCGTCGGCGTATGTGTGTTGATTGTAGAGGCATTAATAATATTACTATTAGTTATCGTCATCCTATTCCTAGGCTAGATGATATGCTTGATGAATTAGTGGCTCTACAATATTCTCCAAAGTTGATTTGCGTAGTGGATACCATCAAATTCGTATGAAATTGGGAGATGAATGGAAAACAGCATTTAAAACTAAGTTTGGATTATATGAGTGGTTAGTCATGCCTTTTGGGTTAACTAATGCACCTAGTACTTTCATGAGATTAATGAGCGAAGTTTTCGTGCTTTCATTGGACGATTTGTGGTAGTTTACTTTGATGATATACTGATTTATAGCAAATCTTTGGAAGAACATTTGGAACATTTCGTGCTGTTTTTAATGCTCTCGTGATGCGTTTGTTTGGTAACCTTGGGAAGTGCACCTTTTGCACCGACCGAGTATCTTTTCTTGGCTATGTTGTTACTCCACGAGGAATTGAAGTTGATAAAGCCAAGATTGAAGCTATTGAGAGTTGGCGCAGCCCAAAGCAGTCACACAAGTGAGGAGTTTTCTTGGACTCGCTGGTTTCTATAGGCGTTTTGTGAGAGACTTTAGCACCATTGCTGCACCTCTCAATGAGCTTACAAAGAAGGATGTGCCTTTTGTTTGGGGTACTGCTTGGGAAGAAGCCTTCACGGTATTGAAAGATAAGTTGACACATGCTCCTTTACTCCAACTTCACGACTTTAATAAGACTTTTGAGCTTGAATGTGATGCTAGTGGAATTGGATTAGGAGGTGTGTTATTACAAGATGGCAAACCTGTTGCATACTTTTACGAAAAATTGAGTGGGCCTAGTCTGAACTATTCTACTTATGACAAAGAATTATATGCTCTTGTTAGGACTTTAGAGACATGGCAACATTATTTATGGCCCAAAGAATTTGTTATACATTCGATCATGAATCTTTGAAACATATTAAAAGTCAAGCTAAACTGAATCGTAGACATGCTAAATGGGTTGAATTCATTGAGACTTTCCCTTATGTCATTAAACACAAGAAGGGTAAAGAAAATGTTATTCTTGATGCTTTGTCTAAATCGCTATACTATGCTTTCACAACTTGACTTCAAAATATTTGGTTTGGAGACCATCAAAGATCAATATGTGCATGATGCTGATTTTAAAGATGTAATGCAGAATTGTAAAGAAGGAAGAACATGGAACAAGTTCGTTATTAATGATGGTTTTGTGTTCGTGCTAACAAGCTATGCATTCCTGCTAGCTCTGTTAGTCTTTTGTTGTTGCGAGGCGCATGGAGGAGGATTAATGGGACACTTTGGCGTCAAGAAGGCGGAGGATATACTTGCTACACATTTCTTTTGGCCAAAGATGAGGCGGGATGTTGGCGTTTTGTTGCTCGCTGCACTACATGTCAAAAAGCTAAGTCACGACTCAATCCTCATGGTTTATATATGCCTTTACTGTGCCTAGTGTTCCTTGGGAGGATATATCTATGGACTTTGTTTTAGGTTTACCTCGAACAAAGAAGGGAGGATAGCATATTTGTTGTCGTGGATAGATTCTCGAAAATGGCACACTTTATACCATGTCATAAGCGATGATCTTTGTTAATGTTGCTGATTTGTTCTTCGTGAAATTATTAAGCTTGCATGGTGTGCCAAATACTATTGTTTCAGATCGTGATACTAAATTTCTTAGCCACTTTTGGAGATGTTTATGGGCTAAGTTGGGGACTAAACTGCTTTTTAGTACTACTTGTCACCCCCAAGCTGATGGACAAACTGAAGTAGTCAATAGAACATTGTCTACTATGCTTAGGGCTGTTTTGAAGAATAATAAGAAAATGTGGGAAGAATGCTTGCCTCATATTGAATTTGCTTATAATCGTTCATTGCATTCTACTACTAAGATGTGCCCTTTTGAAATTGTGTATGGCTTCCTACCTCGTGCACCTATTGATTTGTTGCCTCTTCCATCTTGGAGAAGGTTAATTTTGATGCTAAAGAACGTGCTGAATTGATTTTAAAAGTGCATGAGATAACTAAGGAAAACATTGGCGTATGAATGCTAAATATAAACTTGCTGGAGATAAGGGTAGAAAACATGTTGTCTTTGCACTGGAGATCTTGTTTGGTTACATTTGCGTGAGATAGGTTTCCTAATTTGTGCAAATCAAAGCTAATGCCACGTCTTGATGGTCCATTTAAGGTGTTAGAAAATAAATGATAATGCATATAAACTTGAGCTGCTGCAGATTTTGGGGTTAGTCCACTTTTAACATTGCAGATTTGAAGCCTTATTTGGGTGAGGAATATGAGCTTCCGTCGAGGGCGACTTCATTTCAAGAAGGGAGGATGATGAGGACATCAATACCATTGTTACACCCACAGCCCCTCTGCTACATATCTTGGACCAATTACTAGAGCTCGCGCGCCAATTAAATTATCGGTACTTTCGTTTCTTGGTAATGATTCTAATGTTCATGAGAATATGATGCTGCCTAAATTGGATACATTTGTTTTGCTTACAAATGAAGGCCCTAGCTTGGAGAAGGATGGACATTGGAGCAAGAACAAGCATGGAGATAATGCCATGCGCAAGGAGAACAAACGGAGTTACAAGTGATGATTCAGGACTTTGAAGCCACCCTAATGAGTGCATGAGGCCTTGGACGAAATATACAAGATGCCACTTCATAATATTCGTCCATAGGCTATTCTAGGTGCTGCGTCACCTTATTATTGAGCCAGGCCCATGTAATTTCGAAATACTTAAGTATAGGCTGTTTTTAGAGTCCGTATGTGTGGGGAAACAAGAGTTAGGGTTGATTTGGACCCCTCCACCAAGGGCCACGAAATTCCCCCTCTTCCTCCATATATACAGCCCTTAGGGCACCGTTTAGACCTTGGGTTTTGTTTAGATTAAAGTTCGCCATAGCTGCAACCCGCGTGCCGTTTGTGTTCAGCGACCGGACAAAGCGTCACAGAACCCCACCTTGATCAATAAAGCTTTCATCTTATATTCGCAATATCCAGATTGCAATCTCAGTTTCTTGCTTGTTCTTCGTTTGCTCGCGAGGAAACAGGCCCTCGTGGTCGGAGTTGATCGTGCTCGGCGTGGTCAATAACCCTCGGAAGTTGGTTTAGCGATTGCTAAAGCGCGGCGTCTCGCCGCGATCGTGGTCGGATCGTCAAGGTCGACTCCCACGAAGCGATAACCATCATCTCATCGAAACATCGGGACACCTTTGCCTCTATCGGAATCTCTGCCGGGCTTGAGCGATTCTCGGTGTTCTTCACGATCTTTGGATTGCTGAATTTCTGCACTAACATCCGTGATTGGAATGAAGAACTCATTCTTCAATTCTATCTGACGCTGCACATCACGGAGATTACGAAGATGTGAACTCATGGGTCTTGGACTGGATGACGAAAACACTCACTACAAGGCACCAGCAACTAAATTGCTTCGTTCCTCCCTCAGTCCTCCCCTTGATGGTGCTCGTTGCATCTCTGCGAACCTGAGCTTACAAATCACTACATGCAAGTTCTGATGAAGCCTTTGAAGCAAGGGCAGGCCCCTCAAACCAAATTCTTCGTCAAGGAATTACTGTATGTGCCTCGGACTGTCTATCGCATTCTGACAAAGACAATGAGTCCTATCAAAGGCCACGACTCAAATGATGAAGAAGTCGTTGGCATCATGAAGAATATGCTTTTCAATATCATTCATGGCATTCCCGTCAACTTCCATGATTTCTTCATGAGGACTCTGGCGAATATTGCTATGCCACCTTTTGAGCTGAAGCCTTATGCACCATGGATTATGAGGTTCATCAGGGCAAGGTCTTCACTCAATTACAAGGCTGATACTACGAACCATTGCAGCTACTTGCCTCAATTGAAGTCCTCAAGCGGACATTTTCCTCGGTGATGACAAAGGCAAGGCAAGCTGCTGTGATAGATGAAGGCATTCGTCCATTGGATGGTCAATTTCGCAAGGCTGCATCCTACTCCACCAATGGTGACTCTGCCACTCATGACTCTGCCGCCAACAACTCTGCCAAGCAAAATCCTCAAGCCACAGCACCCAGGGTGATGACTGATCGTGAGTTACTCCTCAGTCTTCATCAGAAGGTTGATCGCAATCATAAATGGGTCAAATATCAGTTTGGTTCAAATCTTCACAACATAACCTCAACACACAATGCAGTGAAGAAAAACCAATACTACCTCCATGAAACCTTCAACCGTACACAGGCTGTTCTATCTCATCTCTACAAGCGAGAAGATCTGAAGAACATGGGTCTCAAGGAAGAATTTGGTGAGTCGCACCTCCAGAAGAAATTCAAGAAGGTCGAGGTTCCTTCCTTGGTGGCCAGTCCTATTCTTCATCGGCGACAACGATGAAAATGAAGACTTGGGCGACAACTGCGGCGGGCCCTACTCGACAAGACCGACCACGACAGCTGGCGCTCCTCCATCAACTTGATATTCTTCAGGGGCGTTAGTCCTCAGTTTCGATCCTTTTGGTGATTCGATGACAAAGGGGGAGAAATTTGAGTTAGTCTTCAAGCGGGTCTATTATATGGGCGTTTTTTTGCTAAGTTACAACTCTCGTTCTTCTGAAACTTTTATTGGATCGAGTTGTAATCTTAAACCCGATGGTGCATTGATACTTTTGATGTGTTCCTCTGCATGCTTATTCTTCGTTATGTGTTAATACACGCATGCTGAATTACATCAGTCACCATATTTCATCATGCATTTCAAATTCTTCATATTATATGTCAAATGCATGTATGAATTACAAGATATAGGGGGAGATCTCCATGATTCAACTCTTCAAATGTGCATTGCTTCAAAAGCAAATTCCTCACTATGCACATCTTCAGGGGGAGTTCTTCTATATCTTGCAATCAAATTCCTCAATATCAGTACTTACACTTCGTATGTTTATCCGTTGAAAACTTAACCTATATTGTCATCAATCACCAAAGGGGAGATTGTAAGTGCATCTAGTGCCCTTAGTGATTTTGGTGTATTGAAGACTTATAGGTTAAGGGACTAATGTGTTTATGAGTGTACACAGGTCTAGAAGCCTATGAGGAGTTTGATATTCTGAGAGAAAATCGACCCTAAAATGAAGTTCTTCGATACGAAGACTTTGGTATACGAAGACTTTACGAAGACTTTGAAAGTGAAGAAATTGGTGTGACCTTGAAGACTTGGTATTCATTTGAGGAACATGAGCGTGAAGACTTTTGTTTTTCGTAGTTTCGTTTTCTCTTTCTTGAGTCATAGGCAAACACCGTCTTTGTTAAAGAATTAGAGAAATACTAAGGAAAAATTTCCATGTGATGCTCAACTCAAATCCTACACCTACCAATCCCTTGAGTGAAGCCTTTGGAAATCTCATACTGATTCAGTCAATTTCTTGATGAAAGAGCGAAGTTCTTACAGTGTTGAGAATTTGTTTTGATTGAGAGTTAGGAATCGCCAGTCTTGGATTGCCTACAGTGAGAACATGATAATACGAGAATTTGAGAGTCAAATTTCCGGCCGTTCTTGTCTCTGGCATGGCTGTTCCAAAATATCTTATCCACCTAACGGTCATATCATTGAAGGGCATTTATGTCTTATCATGTCGGGCTGCTCCTAGGCTATAAATAGCGGCCCCCTACAACCACTAGCTGGTTGGCTGCTCGAGAAAGCCTGACACTTGTCATTTGAGCAACCCATCCACAAGGGACTTTGGCGAAAATCATCAGTGAGGAAAAACCAAAACCAAACCCTACAAACCCAAAGTGATTGAGCATCACTGAAGAGATTGATCTGCGTGGATCCGGCGCTTATTTCCTTTGAAGTGTGCTTCTTCCAGACGGTTAGGCGTCATGGTCTAGACATCAAGAGGAATTGTGGATCGCGAGTGACCAGTCTGTGAAGGTTTGGAAGTCGCCTAAAGACTTACCACGAGTGATTGGGCCAGTGCATGTGACCTTAGTTCAAGGAGAATCTGGTGAGGACTTGGTGTCTGAGCTGCGTGCTTTCGGCGGTGGGTGTCCGGGCTGTGTGTCCTCGAGTTTAAATACTCGGCCGCTCAACAGGGCGTACAAGCCCGAGACAGCGGTTGGGCTAGTCTACAAATCATTGTCTTCACCAACCTTCTTGGTTCTATTTCCTCAACTCTTCCATTTCCTCATTACCGTGTTGAGTGTTTGTTCATATCTGTGTTTGAAGACTTTGGTGAAGACTTTCTCAATTTCCTCAGTTCAATTTCTTGATCTGTTTGTCTTCATCTTGTGTTATCCTGTGTTTACGCTTTACGTACTCTGTGATTGTCTTCATGTCATCATGATGACCATGCTCGCGATACATTATGCTTACTTACGAGTACTTATTCATTTGCAAGTAGTTCTTAAGCTTAGGAATTTTCTCACCAGCAAATTCCTCGATGAAGAATTCATAAAATCGCCTATTCACCCCCTCTAGTCGATATAGCACTTTCACTTCTCCTAATGACCCCAAAGAAAAGAAAAGAAATAAAAACTATTTACGGAAAGCTCCCAACAAGCAAAGAAGAGCGGAAATATTTTTTGGTTTTCTTTTAATTACTACTACTACAGCAGGAAAAATAAACTACTACTAATTTTTTTTGTTTTTCTTAAGGTTTATTAAACACACAAGAAGAAAGCAGGAAAAAGAAAATAAACTAGCATGGATATTACAGTGAAAGAGTGTGAGCACCGACATCTAGCAATGAGTGTGTGTGAACATGAATGTAATGTCTGTGAGAAATACGTACTCCCCCAAGCTTAGGCTTTTGGCCTAAGTTGGTCTATTGCCAGGGATAGCCTGGCGAATACCCGTAAGTGTAGCTGGGGTCATCTTTGCGATGAAGAATAGTTGGGATCATCTTGTGATGATGAGGACTCGGCGCCAGCTGGTGGCAACCACCTCGGGATCCCAGAATAAGCAATTTGTCGTGGAGGGTCATCTTGTGGTTCCGATTAAAGGGCTGGTGCGAGGATTAGATGAAGCAGGCGGCCGCCCACAAAACAATGTGAGTACTGCGAGACAAGTTAAACAAGAGGGAGCGAGCAAAGTAATAGTCTCGGGGTGATGTTTATCAAAATACAATTTATACTTGAGCTCCCTTCACGACTCTTAACAAGAAAGTCATGCGCTAGCATGCTCTTATAATCTAAATAAGCGGCGAGAACAGCGTTGTTTCTTCTTTCTCCTCATGCCTAATAGGTATTTCAAAATATTCAGCTAGGCGTGAAGCATAAATGCCTCCAAAAATGGGGCCCTTAATGCAGTTCGAGACTTAACGCCTAGAAACAATTCCACCCATACTAACGAGTTATTGCGGTATAAACCATGGAACAAAATGATAATATCAGGAACACTAAGGTTTCCACGGTTCCGCGACCAATCAAGCAACGACTAGCAAATAAGGCAAAATAGCATAAAACAGGAAAATGTATGCTAGTAATTCTTGCATCGAAACCTTCTGGTTTCTCCCACGATGATAGTGTTAATAAAGCTTCCACTTCATTACGGTGTGGTTCATCTAAGGTGCCCTCAAAGGGTATTTTGCAAACCTACGCAAAAATTCAGCTAATGGCATTTCCTTAACAACGTCATATAAATGAAACTCTCTTTGTTGGAGGTGATTTCTTAGGAAAAAGTAGAAGTTTTGCACAAAAGTATTTGTGAGTAAGAATCTTGATGGCGTTGGTGCGGAGGAAATCGGTGAGGCGGCGTTCTCAATTAATTGATAGAAATCCTCATAAATCCTGGCTCTCCTCAAGAAGTCATCGGAAGGCCATTCACATGGTGGGACCTCCGTGATCTGAGGCAAATTAAATTTGGGCTTCTGCTCTTCTTCCTTTGTTTCTCCTTGAGCTTATTTCGGCAGGCCCCTCAAAAGTCTCTTCATTATTTCTGAAATAATCTGAAATTTTTAGTAACTTTAAACAAAAGTGAACCAACTTCAATAAAATTGATAGCAACTACTCCTACAAGTGCCTAGAGCCTATATCAAGCATTAGAACTACTTGGAACCATATACACTTGACATGCAAGCTCAAGAACATACGTCACCTATGCAGCACAAATTTGCAAAGAATAAAGCACTAGAACAAAAACTAATTGGACCAATGGAGAGTCACATACCAAGGAACAATCTCCCCAAGCAGTTTTGCGAGAGGTGCTTTGAGCAAGAGATCGAAAATCACAGCAAAAGTGCATTTGGAACACGAGCTTGAGTTGGTTTTTCGGGTTTGTGTGAGGCGGAGGAAGAAGATGGGTGCAGGGATAAGTGGAGGTGGGCCACCGTGGGCCACGAGGCAGGGGAACACGCCCGGGGGTGAGGCGCGCCCTCCACCCTCGTGGCGGTGGCAGCTCCTCAGCGGTGATTTTTGCACTATAAATCCTCAAATATTCGAAAAATCATATTAAATTGGCATGACATTACGAGGACTTTTATTTTGGGGTATTTTTATATTGCGAGAGATAAGTCGGGTGACAGACGGAAAAATACTATGTTACTTTATTTCTACTAAATAACAGAAAATATAAAGAGAATCTGAGAAGGTTGTGCTTCTAGTTTCATCCATCTCATGTTCATCAAAGGAATCCACTAACAAGTTGATCAAGTCTTGTTAACAAACTCATTAGGTAATCATGAAAGCAGGAGAAATTTGAATAACACTAAGTTACCTCAGCGGGATATGGACATCCCCAATAATAAGTATATCATATTTCTTTTTGACAGTAGGGAGAGGAAATTCAAAACCTCCAAATATAATCGATGGAATTTTTCCAATAGAGTTGATACTATGAACTTGAGGTTGTTTCCTCGGAAAATGTACCGTATGCTCATTACCATTAACATGAAAAGTGACATTGCCTTTGTCGGGAATATCAAGAATAACAAAGTCCGTTAAAATAGTAACGTTTGCAACCACAACAGGCACATCCTCACAAATACCGACAGGTATAGCAGTTGATTTATCAGCCATTTGCAAAGATATTTCAGTAGGTGTCAACTTATTCAAGTCAAGTCTACGATATAAAGAGAAAGGCATAACACTAACACCGGCTCCCAGATCACATAAAGCAGTTTTAATATAATTTCTCTTAATGGAGCATGGTATAGTAGGGACTCCTGGATCTCCAAGTTTCTTTGGTATTCCACCCTTAAAAGTATAATTAGCAAGCATGGTGGAAATTTCAGCTTCCGGTATCTTTCTTCTATTTGTAACAATATCTTTCATATATTTAGCATAAGGATTCATTTTGAGCATATCGGTCAATCGCATACATAAAAGGCGGGTCTAATCATTTCAACAAAGCGCTCAAAATCCTCATCATCCTTTTTCTTGGATGGTTTGGAGGAAAAGGCATGGGTTTACGAACCCATGGTTCTCTTTCTTTACCATGTTTCCTAGCAATAAAGTCTCTTTTATCATAACGTTGATTCTTTGATTGTGGGTTATCAAGATCAACAACAGGTTCAACTTCTACATCATTATCATTACTAGGTTGAGCATCATCATGAACATCATCATTAACATTTTCACTAGGTTCATGTTCATTGCAGATTGTGTTTGACATCGGACACGAGAGATATCATTTGGATTCTCGGTGGTTCGACAATAGGTTCACTAGAAGTTTGCAGTCCTATCATTTTCTTTTCTTCCTTTTAGAAGAATTAGGTACATCAATATTATTTCTCGAGAATCTTGCTCGATTCTCTTAGGGTGGCCTTGAGGATACAAAGGTTCTGAGTCATTCTACCGATTCTAGTAGCCACTCTAACGGTATAATCATTTTCTTACTATTCATTTCATCAAGCACTTCTTTACGAGCTTTAAGTACTTGTTCTGCTTGAGTGGTAACCATAGAAGCATGTTTGCTAACAAGTTTAAGTTCACCTCTAATATTAGCCATATAATCACCCAAGTGTTTAATCATATAGATATTTTGTTTTAATTGTCTACCAAAATATGCATTAAAGTCATCTTGCTTAAACATAAAGTTATCAAACTCATCCAAGCAGCGACTAGCAATTTTAGTAGGAGGGACTTGAGCTTTATCGTATCTATAGAGAGAATTTACCTTTACTACGTAGCCGGGATATCGGGATCGGGGAGGTTCTTGATGAATAAGGAATTGAGATCATATACTTCTTCAACATGATGAAATTAAGACCATGTATTTCTTCAATAGGAGGTAAATTCTTAACATCTTCAGCTTTTATACCTTTTATTTCATAGATTTCTTTGCCTCTTGCATATCTTGGGTGAGAAATAGAACACCTCTCTTCTTGAGTTGGTTTAGGAATAGGCTCGATGGTGGCTCTGGAGCTGGCTCAGGAGGTGCCCAATTATTTTCATTTTCAACATATTATTCAATAGAATTTCAGCTTCATCGGTGTTCTTTCCTGAAAGAGAACCAGCACAACTATCCGGTAATCTCTGGAAGCATCGGTTAGTCCATTATAAAAGATATCAAGTATTTCAGGTTTCTTAAGAGGATGATCGAGGCAAAGCATTAAGTAACTTGAAAGCCTCCCCAAGCTTGTGGGAGACTCTCTTCTTTGATTTGCACAAAGTTGTATATTTCCCTCAAGGCAGCTTGTTTCTTATGAGCGGGAAATATTTAGCGGAAAGTAATAAATCATATCACGGGGACTCGCACACAACCAGGATCAAGAGAATTAAACCATATCTTAGCATCACCCTTTAATGAGAGCGAAAATATTTTGAGTATTGTGGCGATCAGACCTCAAAGCGATCGATCTACGTGCTCGATGTCATCCACGGATCGATGTCTTGACACCACGATTACTTGAAGGATTTATAATGAGTAGCAATCACACTTATTACATCGAATATCTCAAGAGAACTTAATAAAATAAATATGGCTTAAGGCCATCTAAAAAGCGATAACAGCGGAAGGCTTGGAAGAAATAAGCGAGTCCATCAACTCCAGCGGCATCACTGAGTATAGAACCATGACCTAAGCACCTTACAAATAAATGCGAAAAATCTGCAACATGAAGCGTTGCAGCCAAACAATTGACACATGGAATATCTTGGCAAAGTAACACATTGAGAGTAATGAAAGAGTAAGCCTATACTACATGCATATATGGCTGGTGGAAAGCTCTATGGTTCTGTTTTGCGAAAAGCCAATTTTCCCTATTGCAAAGGAATAAATTTATTTAACTATCATGGTGGTTGTTAAACATTGAGAATGGTTGTGACATCCTCAATCCCAATTAAAGTAATCATTAACAACCCAACAATATTAATTAGAGTAACATGATGAGATTCACATGATATCCAAGTACTAGATACTCAAGATGTCCATAACTGGGGACACGGCTAACCATGATTAGTTTGTTACACTCTGCAGAGGTTTGTGCACTTTTCCCCACATGACTCGATCTCCTCCGTTTGTTTTCTCGCACTACATGGTGTTTGAAAGCGGATGGCGAGACATAGAAGCGCTTGCACCTTACGTAATGGGTAGACCGTATGATAGAGGCAAAGGTGTCCCGTCTTTCGATGAGATGTGGTTTTCGCTTTGGAGGAAGTCGACTTTGGCGATCCGACTCTGAGCGTCTTGAGGGCGTCGGCGCCTTAGCAATCGCTAAACCAACTCCGAGAGGTTATTGACCACCGAACACGATCAACGACCACGAGTGCATTTCCTGCGAGCAAGCGAAGAACAAGCAAGCTGAGATTGCAATCTGGATATCACGAATATAAGATGAAAGCTTTATTGATCAAGGTGGGGTTACGTGGCGCCTTTGTTTGGTCGTTGAACACAAGCGAAATGCGAAGTTGCAGCTATGGCGAACTTTTAATCTAAACAAAACCCAAGGTCTAAGCGGTGCCCTAAGGGCTGTATATATGGAGGAAGAGGGAATTTCGTGGCCCTTGGTGGAGGGTCGAAATCAACCCTAACTCTTGTTTCCCCACACACGGACTCTAAAACAGCCTATACTTAAGTATTTCGAAATTACATGGGCCTGGCCCAATAATAAGGTGATATGAGCACCTAGAATAGCCTATGGACGAATATTATGAAGTGGCATCTTGTATATTTCGTCCAAGGCCTCATGCACTCATTAGGGTGGCTTCAAAGTCCTGGAATCATCACTTGTAACTCCGTTCTTGTTCTCCTTGCGCATGGCATTATCTCCATGCTTGTTCTTGCTCAATGTCCATCCTTCTCCAAGCTAGGGCCTTCATTTGTAAGCAAAACAAATGTATCCAATTTAAGCAGCATCATATTCTCATGAACATTAGAATCATTACCAAGAAAGCGAAAGTACCGATAATTTAATTGGCGTCTTGAGCTCTAGTAATTGGTCCGATATATGTAGCAGTAGGGGCTGTGGTTGTAACAATGGTATTGATGTCCTCATCATCCTCCCTTCTTGAAATGAAGTCGTCCTCGTGAGCTCATATTCCTCACCCAAATAAGGCTTCAAATCTGCAATGTTAAAAAGTGGGATGTGGCGCCCCAAGACCGGAGCTTGATTGCCTTCCGGGGTTTCCGTGTTTTGTCGTGTGGTTTGTTTTGTTTTGCATTGCATCATGTCATCATGCCATCATATCATTAATTTTGCAACTCTTCTAAATAAATTGTATGGATTTTTAGATCCATTTAAATCGAGGAATTCACATGGTGTTTTCTCTTTACAACATATCCTCCTAATAGATATGGAGCTATTATAATTTATTCCATTTATTTGGAATTGATCTTAACCCACTTGCAAAATTCAATGCCCTTTCTACTTCAAGTTTGGTCCCCATACCTTGCCATTATTATTCTATCTTTTAGGAGTTCCACCAAAATCCTCGGGCCATTTTGTTAAATTCTTCATATTTTGTGAGCAGGAAAATTGTCCTCGTTCCCAAATCCTTTCTCCAACCCTCTCGTTCTTTTGTCTCTCTTTATTTGTTTTCTGCTAAATATTAGTGTGAGAGAGAGAGCCCAGCCAGTGCCCAGTAGGCCTGGCCATTCTCCTCCAGCGTGGCCTCTATGGCCCAAGGCCTCCAGCCCTCCTAGCGCCTCCCTCCAGGCCGGCCTAGCCTCGCCTGTGACCCAAGGCCCAGGCTGCGGCTGACCTAATCGGCCCAAGAGGCCTGCCGCTCTCCCCGCTTTTCTCCTCGACTCCTCCAGGCCGCTGCTTTCGATCCCCATCTTCCTCGATCCCATCTCCCTCCTCTGCGCCCACCTCTCCTCTCTCGCCCGATCTCCCGATCCCTACTTGCGCCCGCCCGCCCCTCGATCCGTCGGCCTCCTCGCCGTCGTCCATGGCGCCTCCTCGCCAAACCCTCGTCGCCCTGCCCCGATCCCGTCGCTCCTCCAGCGCCCGCGCCCGGCCGGCCAGCTTCGCCGCGCCTACCTTCTCCTCCGTCCCGCGACCTCCTCCTCGTCGCCTGGTGCCACCTCTCCTCGGCTCGCGCCTCCTCGTCGGCCTCCTCGAGCACCGGCGCCGCCCGCCTCTTGACCTCGTGCCCGCCGCCGCCTCGTCCGGCCTGCCATGCCCGCGCCTCTCTCTTCTTGAGGTCCGCCGCCAAGCCCGGGTCTCCTACGCCCGTGGTGACCACCACGGCGCGGCTACCATCAGCCAGCAGCGGCTTCGCCCGCTTGTCCTCGTGGACCCGATTCATTCAACTGCCGGGTCCGCAGGTGCGGCCTCCCGTTCGTTGACCACCGAGACACGAGGCCCTTTTGTATTCGGCAACCGTGGATTTCGCCAAGATCCTCTCGAACAAGCGCCGCGACTTCACGGTGATGCACCAAGTACCCCGCCGGAATGTACCAAGTTCGACTCGTGATCGTCAAGTACCACTACCGTCGACCGGAGACATCGGATCGCCAAGTCCCTCTTGAACATCTACGAGCGTGTACCACTACCGTCGACCCTCGAAGACCCGTGGACCCCGAACATCCACGGGGCGTGTACAACTACTTCCGATGGCGAGATGTACCACAACCATCGAGCGAGCGTCTACTTCCCCTACGCGTGATGTCGACTACCATCGCGAGACCGCAAGTACCACGACAACCCGAAAGGTCGGACCCGTCAAGTACCTCTTCGATATGAGCGTGAAACACTACTTCCACTACCGTCGCCGTGTGCGATTACTTCCACTACATCGCGAGCGACTACTTCCTCTACTTCCCTCGAAGCGTGAACCACTACTTCCCTCTGGCGCTTTCCGTCCGATTGCTCGCTTGAAGGTATAACCCGTGGCGACCGCCGTGATCGAATCATCTTTGCGATGCCCTCTTTTGCCATGCCACCGTTCCGTGGGAACCGGTATCGGGATCACCCACCATCTTGCATGACTTCGCTTCGTCACGCTTTCCTTTGCATCGGTATCTCAATCGAGTTATCGGAACCGATATGTTGCGTGGCACCATTTTGGATTCGTTGCCGTGGCACCCTTTCTTCCTACGGTGACACAATGCTCATAATGCTCTTGTCAACATTTCATAATATTGCATAAACTTGCACATGACATCCGCATCATGACAATCAACATTTCTCTCGGAGTTAAGATCCGTCAAGATACTCAAAAATTGAACATGGTGCTCAACACATGTTTTGTTTTGAGGAGTTCAAGCATTCTTCATCTTGCATTTCGAAGTGCAATTCGTTCTACCTTATCATTTGAGGTGGTGTTATGTCATTCTCGACAATTTGAGTTCGTGTTTCATGATTCACATGTTGTCAAGAATGAGGTATTTTAAATCCACCAATCTCTTCGTTGGAGTTATCTTGGGTTATATTTCACCTAAAGCCTTTCCTAAGGATTGTTGCTATTTATGGTGCTTATAAATGACCCAAGTTCTTCATTTGTCCTCCCGGTGATATAAGTTTCTCGTCTACTTGTTGATATCAATCCAATCAATTGTTTCCGTCGGTGGCAGAAGCTCACCTCATAATTTTGAGATGTTTTCATAAGCCCACTACAAGCTTATCCTTATCGTTGTTGTTTTTCAAGCAACTCCGTTCAATCCTACTTCGTAAGGATGCTCTTTCAAATTCATTTATGGTGGAAGATGTTAGTTTCATTCTTCGTTCTATTCATTCCAACTTTCTATCGATCATGCATTGTTTCCGGAGGCATTGTGATGTTGCTCTCTTCGACCCATCGTCTCGTTTTGCCAAGATCATGTTCTTTTCTTGCATTATCCTTTTAACCGGAGTGTTGTGTCTTCTCTTCAAGTTCTTTTCATCTTATCAAGTTTTCCTTCCATTTTGATTGAGTGCTGTCCAAATTATATCATTCTTATTCCTTCTCGATCTAGTTTTAACGGAGTGGTTTCGATATCTATCTTATCACTAAACCTCTTGGTTCTCGTCGTATCCTTGTTCCTCTTTTCTAGAGTGTTTTCAACTTTGTTCATCTTCGTTGTTTTCTTTCTTTCATTTTGTTCAACCTCTCAAGGTTCTTTGGTTTCACTCGTTTGTCGAGTAGCAACTTTGTTTTACCTCTCACTCTTCGCTTTTCTCCGGTGCCATCCTAGATCTCGGGGCGAGATCCTCTAAATAGTGGTGGAGTGTTGTGGCCTTCAAGGCCGGAGCTTGATTGCCTTCAGGGGTTTAGTGTTTTGTCGTGTGGTTTGTTTTGTTTTGCATTGCATCATGTCATCATGCCATCATATCATTAATTTTGCAACTCTTCTAAATAAATTGTATGGATTTTTGATCCATTTAAATCGAGGAATTCACATGGTGTTTTCTCTTTACAACATATCCTCCTAATAGATATGGAGCTATTATAATTTATTCCATTTATTTGGAATTGATCTTAACCCACTTGCAAAATTCAATGCCCTTTCTACTTCAAGTTTGGTCCCCATACCTTGCCATTATTATTCTATCTTTTAGGAGTTCCACCAAAATCCTCGGGCCATTTTGTTAAATTCTTCATATTTTTGTGAGCAGGAAAATTGTCCTCGTTCCCAAATCCTTTCTCCAACCCTCTAGTTCTTTTGTCTCTCTTTATTTGTTTTACGCTAAATATTAGTGTGAGAGAGAGAGCCCAGCCAGTGCTTGACCCGGCCTGGCCATTCTCCTCCTTGCGGCCTCTATGGCCCAAGGCCTCCCCAGCCCTCCTAAGCGCCTCCCCTCGGGCCGGCCTAGCCTCATGTGAGCCCAAGGCCCAGTGCGGCCTGACCTAGTCGGCCCAAGAGGCCTGCCCGCTCTCCCCGCTTTTCTCCTCGACTCCCTCCAGGCGCCGCTGCTTTCGATCCCCATCTTCCTCGATCCCATCTCCCTCCTCTGCGCCCACCTCTCTCTCTCGCCCGATCTCCCGATCCCTCGCCGCGCCCGCTTCGCCCCTCGATCCCGTCGGCCTCCTCGCCGTCGTCCATGGCGCCTCCTCGCCAAACCCTCGTCGCCCCCCCCCGATCCCGTCGCTCCTCGGCGCGCCCGCGCCCGCCCGGCCGTGGCTTCGCCGCGCCTACCTTCTCCTCCCGTCCCCGCGACCTCCTCCTCGTCGCCCTGGTGCCACCTCTCCTCGGCTCGCGCCTCCTCGTCGGCCTCCTCGAGCACCGGCGCCGCCACGCCTCTTCGGCCTCGTGCCCGCCGCCGCCTTCAAGCCACTGCCATGCCGCGCCTCTCTCTTCTTGAGGTCCGCCGCCAAGCCGGGTCTCCTACGCCCGTGGTGACCACCACGGCGCGGCTACCATCGACCAATGGCAGCAGCTCGCCGCTTGTCCTCGTGGACCCGATTCATTCAAGCTGCCGAGGTCCACGGGTGCGGCCTCCCGTTCGTTGACCACCGAGACACGAGGCCCTTTTGTATTCGGCGCCGTGGATTTCGCCAAGATCCTCTCCGAACAAGCGCCCGACTTCACGGTGATGCACCAAGTACCCCTTGGAATGTACCAAGTTCGACTCGTGATCGTCAAGTACCACTACCGTCGACCCGGAGACATCGGATCGCCAAGTCCCTCTTGAACATCTCGAGCGTGTACCACTACCGTCGACCCTCGAAGACCCGTGGACCCGAACATCCACGGGGCGTGTACAACTACTTCCGATGGCGAGATGTACCACAACCATCGAGCGAGCGTCTACTTCCCCTACGCCGTGATGTCGACTACCATCGCGAGACCGCAAGTACCCGACAACCCGAAAGGTCGGACCCGTCAAGTACCTCTTCGATATGAGCGTGAAACACTACTTCCACTACCGTCGCCGTATGCGATTACTTCCACTACATCGCGAGCGACTACTTCCTCTACTTCCCTCGAAGAACGTGAACCACTACTTCCCTCTACGAGACGCTTTCCGTCCCGATTGCTCGCTTCGAAGGTATAACCCGTGACGACCGCCGTGATCGAATCATCTTTGCGATGCCCCTCTTTTGCCATGCCACCGTTCCGTGGGAACCCGGTATCCGGGATCACCCCACCATCTTGCATGACTCGCTTCCGTCACGCTTTCCTTTGCATCGGTATCTCAATCGAGTTATCGGAACCGATATGTTGCGTGGCACCATTTTCGGATTCGTTGCCGTGGCACCCCTTTCTTCCACCACGGTGACACAATGCTCATAATGCTCTTGTCAACATTTCATAATATTGCATAAACTTGCACATGACATCCGCATCATGACAATCAACATTTCTCTCGGAGTTAAGATCCGTCAAGATACTCAAAAATTGAACATGGTGCTCAACACATGTTTTGTTTTGAGGAGTTCAAGCATTCTTCATCTTGCATTTCGAAGTGCAATTCGTTCTACCTTATCATTTGAGGTGGTGTTATGTCATTCTCGACAATTTGAGTTCGTGTTTCATGATTCACATGTTGTCAAGAATGAGGTATTTTAAATCCACCAATCTCTTCGTTGGAGTTATCTTGGGTTATATTTCACCTAAAGCCTTTCCTAAGGTTGTTGCTATTTATGGTGCTTATAAATGACCCAAGTTCTTCATTTGTCCTCCGGTGATATAAGTTTCTCGTCTACTTGTTGATATCAATCCAATCAATTGTTTAGTCGGTGGCGAAGCTCACCTCATAATTTTGAGATGTTTTCATAAGCCCACTACAAGCTTATCCTTATCGTTGTTGTTTTCAAGCAACTCCGTTCAATCCTACTTCGTGAGGATGCTCTTTCAAATTCATTTATGGTGGAAGATGTTAGTTTCATTCTTCGTTCTATTCATTCCAACTTTCTATCGATCATGCATTGTTTAGGAGGCATTGTGATGTTGCTCTCTTGACCCATCGTCTCGTTTTGCCAAGATCATGTTCTTTTCTTGCATTATCCTTTTAACAGGGTGTTGTGTCTTCTCTTCAAGTTCTTTTCATCTTATCAAGTTTTCCTTCCATTTTCGATCAGTCTTGTCCAAATTATATCATTCTTATTCCTTCTCGATCTAGTTTTAACGGAGTGGTTTGATATCTATCTTATCACTAAACCTCTTGGTTCTCGTCGTATCCTTGTTCCTCTTTTCTAGCAGTGTTTTCAACTTTGTTCATCTTCGTTGTTTTCTTTCTTTCATTTTGTTCAACCTCTCAAGGTTCTTTGGTTTCACTTTCGTTTGTCGAGTAGCAACTTTGTTTTACCTCTCACTCTTCCGCTTTTCTCGGTGCCATCCTAGATCTGGGGCGAGATCCTCTCGTAATGGTGGAGTGTTGTGGCCCCCAAGACCGGAGCTTGATTTGCCTTCAGGGGTTTCCGTGTTTTGTCGTGTGGTTTGTTTTGTTTTTGCATTGCATCATGTCATCATGCCATCATATCATTAATTTTTGCAACTCTTCTAAATAAATTGTATGGATTTTTGATCCATTTAAATCGAGGAATTCACATGGTGTTTTCTCTTTACAACATATCCTCCTAATAGATATGGAGCTATTATAATTTATTCCATTTATTTGGAATTGATCTTAACCCTTGCAAAATTCAATGCCCTTTCTACTTCAAGTTTGGTCCCCATACCTTGCCATTATTATTCTATCTTTTAGGAGTTCACCAAAAATCCTCGGGCCATTTTTGTTAAATTCTTCATATTTTTGTGAGCCCGGGAAAATTGTCCTCGTTCCCAAATCCTTTCTCCAACCCTCTCGTTCTTTTGTCTCTCTTTATTTGTTTTCTGCTAAATATTAGTGTGAGAGAGAGCCCAGCCAGTTGCCAGTGGCCCCTGGCCATTCTCCTCCATGGTGGCCTCTATGGCCCAAGGCCTCCCCAGCCCTCCTAGCGCCTCCTCCAGGCCGGCCTAGCCTCGCCTTGTGACCCAAGGCCCAGCTGCGGCCTGACCTAAGTCGGCCCAAGAGGCTGCCCGCTCTCCCCGCTTTTCTCCTCGACTCCCTCAGTGCCGCTGCTCGATCCCCATCTTCCTCGATCCCATCTCCCTCCTCTGCGCCCACCTCTCCTCTCTCGCGCCCGATCTCCCGATCCCTCGCGCCCGCCGCCCCTCGATCCCGTCGGCCTCCTCGCCGTCGTCCATGGCGCCTCCTCGCCAAACCCTCGTCGCCCTGCCCCCGATCCCGTCGCTCCTCCAGCGGCGCGCCCTTGGCCGTAGCTTCGCCGCGCCTACCTTCTCCTCCCGTCCCCGCGACCTCCTCCTCGTCGCCCTGGTGCCACCTCTCCTCGGCTCGCGCCTCCTCGTCGGCCTCCTCGAGCACCGGCGCCGCCACGCCTCGTTTTGGCCTGATCCGGCCGAGATCGACCCCGCCGCCTCGGATCCTCGCGACCTCGCGCCTCCCTGCGCCAAGACCGGCCGCCGTGCCGCCTTGCTCGTCGCCCGCCTCCGTGTCTCCTCCCCCGGCCCCTGCGGTGATGGTGACGCGCCCGACCTCTGCGTCCCCTCCGTTCCGGCGACCCTCGCCGCCAGCGATAACTCCGTGCACCCTCGTCGCCCTACGCCCGACCTCCTCCCTCGTTGCCATGGTGCAGCTCCTCTTGACCTCGTGCCGCCGCCGCCGCCTTAAATCAAGCCCTGCCATGGCGCGCCTCTCTGCTTCTTGAGGTCCCGCCGCCAAGCCGGGTCTCCTGCGCCCGTGGTGACCACCACAGCGCGGCTACCATCGCCAACAGCGACAGCTCGCCCGCTTGTCCTCGTGGACCCGATTCATTCAACTGCCGAGTCCCGCAGGTACGGCCTCCGTTCGTTGACCACGAGACACGAGGCCCTTTTGTATTCGGCAACCGTGGATTTCGCCAAGATCCTCTCCGAACAAGCGCCACGACTTCGGTGATGCACCAAGTACCCCGCCGGAATGTACCAAGTTCGACTCGTGATCGTCAAGTACCACTACCGTCGACCCGGAGACATCGGATCGCCAAGTCCCTCTTGAACATCTACGAGCGTGTACCACTACCGTCGACCCTCGAAGACCCGTGGACCCCGAACATCCACGGGGCGTGTACAACTACTTCCGATGGCGAGATGTACCACAACCATCGAGCGAGCGTCTACTTCCCCTACGCCGTGATGTCGACTACCATCAGCGAGACCGCCAAGTACCACGACAACCCGAAAATTCGGACCCGTCAAGTACCTCTTCGATAGCGAGCGTGAAACACTACTTCCACTACCGTCGCCGTATACGATTACTTCCACTACATCGCGAGCGACTACTTCCTCTACTTCCCTCGAAGAACGTGAACCACTACTTCCCTCTGAAGCGCTTTCCGTCCGTTGCTCGCGCGAAGGTATAACCCGTGGCGACCGCCGTGATCGAATCATCTTTGCGATGCCCTCTTTTGCCATGCCACCGTTCCGTGGGAACCGGTATCAGGATCACCCACCATCTTGCATGACTCGCTTCCGTCACGCTTTCCTTTGCATCGGTATCTCAATCGAGTTATCGGAACCGATATGTTGCGTGGCACCATTTTCGGATTCGTTGCCGTGGCACCCCTTTCTTCCACCACGGTGACACAATGCTCATAATGCTCTTGTCAACATTTCATAATATTGCATAAACTTGCACATGACATCCGCATCATGATAACAACATTTAAAATGTTTAAAATTGTTGTTTGCTTTAATTTTGCCTAAATGCCATGCTAAAATGATTTATTTCATAACTAAATAACCGTAACTCGGATTTAAATAAATTATATATGTAAATGGGGTAGAAAAATGCATAGATTAACGTGGTATACTTTATTTGCATGTTTAACAACTCTAAAATATGCTTTAGGTCAGATCTGTACCGAATCCATAATTTGCATATGGGGATTTTCCGGAATTGTTGTTCGTTGTTTCCGGCCTCATTTAAACTTGCCTAGATAGGTAGTTGCTTTATGCTTCACCCCCTTGCCATGTTTAATAACATTTAATATTGTTGGGTGGCCTAATCAAGAGAGAACTAAATAATTGATGTGGTGTTTCGTCAATATGCAACTCGTTGCATATTGAGCTCCATAATTTGTGGTATTGTTTGTTGCACTTTGCCATGCCTTGCATATTTAAACGGACATGCATCATACTTGATTGTGCATCATGCCATGTTTATGTGATGGTTGTTTACTATGTTGTTTGCTTCTTTCGGTTTGCTTCTCTCGTTAACCGGTTTCGTTCGGAGTTGTGAGGATTCATTCGACTTCGTCCGTTTGTCTTCTTCATGGATTCGTTCTTCTTCCTTGCGGGATTTCAGGCAAGATGACCATACCCTCGAAATCACTTCTATCTTTGCTTGCTAGATGCTCGCTCTTTTGCTATGCCTATGCTCGATGCCTACCACTTGCTATATCATGCCACCCACATTGCCATGTCAAACCTCTAACCATCCTTTCCTAGCAAACCGTTGTTTGGCTATGTTACCGCTTTGCTTAGCCCCTCTTATAGCGTTGTTAGTTGCGGTGAAGATGAAGTTTGTTCCTTGTTGGAACATGGAGATGTTGTTCCTTGTTGGAACATGTTTACTTGTTGGGATATCACAATATATCTT
>JAHIAM010005210.1:0-44032 GCA_021605205.1 Aegilops longissima
CGATCCGGTGGTCACACGAGCAACTTCATCAACATTTTCGTCAACATGGCGCCGAAGAAGAAGTCTTGGCAGCAGCAGAGCCGTCCGCGTCGAACCCACCACCACCGGAGCTGTCAGGTGGTGGGGGAAACGCTGGCGGAGGAACGGGCGTCGACGAGAGAGCCCACAACGCCGCCAGGTCCAAAGACAAGGCAGCGCAGGTGTCGGCGTCCGAATCTTCACCGCGTCCTTCTCAGGAGGCGCGGGACAGACAGCGTCGTGAAGCTCGCGGCACCATATGCTCGTTGGACGAAGGCCAAGCTGGGGATCGAGGCCCGGAGACCGCATGCACCCCAGCAAGATGCTGGTACGGCGAAATCAGAGTCGCGGGCGGGATGCTGCTCCTCCTAACTTGGTTAGGAGTCCGAGCACGTCCCGTTCTTCGCTCCGTACGCCGTTGCCGCCAACCACACCAGCGGAAGCCTTGGCAAGAGCTCAGTTACTTCTAGACTACCCTCCAACGGCCGACAAGGTCGACGAATGGAGGGCCACAATTCGAGTCTCATCGGCCGCTTAGCGGCGCGTCTCGTGGCAACCGAGTGCCTCGCAGCAGCGGCAAGGCGACAAAGCGCGAGCTGATGGCGGCGAGACTTACGGGGAGCAGCCACCGTGCACTCACCTTCGAAGGCCAAGATTGCCGACTCGCGGATCCACCTCGACAGCGACTCCACAGCGTCGCCGGATCCGCGAACTCGTCGCGACCAGCGTCAAGTTCTCCGAGAACGGCAAGAAGAAGACGCTTCGAACCCGTATCGAAGCGCCAAGAGAAGCGCCGTCAATCGACCAACGCGCGGGCCAACCGTCGACATGCATGCGCGACGGAACCAGGTGACTTACGTCGCGGTAGGTTGCCCTGCGTTCACCATGAGCTGCGGCAAGTCCGGTGGCCCGACAAGAAAAATTTCAAACCAGATGTGCGGAGAAGTATGGCGGCAGGACACACCATCGGAGTTCCTCGGCATCTACACCATCGCGGTGCAGGCGGCGGGGACGAGACGACAAGATCCTCGCCAATTACTTTCCCCGGTGCTCAAGCCAAACGCCGATCTGGCTCATGCACTTGCCGGACAGCTCTATTTCTTCTTGGGCAGATTTGTGCCACCAGTTTGTTGGCGCCTTCACAGTGGCCACAAGCCTCATGGCGGAGAGTGACCTCCACCTGCTTGCCCGAAGGAGGAGAATCCTGCGCAAGTTCATCCAGAGATTGATCGAGTGCACTACAACATCCTGCACGTCCACCTGCTGCGGTGATCGGTGTGTTTCATCGAATGTACGAAACCGCAGGATGAGGAGGAGATGGCGATGTGCAAAGTGAAAGACGTCAGCGAGCTCTACGCCCTGGCTGACAAGTGTGCACGAGCTGAAGAAGGAAGAAGACTCCCAGGAGAGAATGTGGGAGCAGAGTCTGACAGTGAGGAAATCGCCCCGGTAGGAAAAAGCCGGCGGCGAAACAACAGGAGGAAGAAAAACCAAGAAGTGCTGGTTGTTGAGCAGTCCGGCAAGGATGGGGCCACCAACAAAGCCAAGGCTGGTGGCTCCGGCAAGGAGGTTGCCGTTGACGCTGACCGCCAAGCTGTGGCGGCCGCCGACAAGCCCGATAGCTCCAACGAGCAGTACTGTAAAATCCACCGCACCAAGGGCCACGATCTCCAGAGCTGCAAGAAAGTCGAGCAGCTTGTTGAGCTACAGAGAGCTGAATACGAGCGGCGAGACAAGGAGAAAGCTCAAGAAGGTGCAGGTGCAGCAAGTAAGAAGAGACCGGTCGGGGAGGGCGCTGGCAAGGCCAAGCAGCGACAAGGTGTGAGACCTCCCCGCGGCCGCGACAAGGAAGAGGACGAAGATGAAGATGATGAGGACATGGAAGGCGATGAAGCGGACAAGCAAGAGTTTCAAAAGGCAACAGAGGTCCTTTGTGTTGACGGTGGTGCTTCTCTGCATACCTCGCACCGCCAACTCAAGCAATGGATGCGTGAGGTGAATGCAGCAGAACCCTCCATAGAGTCACGCAAACCTCTGAAGTGGTCCAGCACGCCCATCATCTTTGACATTGAGGATCACCCTGATCGCATCACTGCGGTCGGGTGCTTGCCGATGTTGGTCTCGCCAACCATCCGCAACCTCAAGGTCACAAAGATGCTGGTTGACGGCGGGGCCGGCCTGAACTTGATTTCCTCTGCGGTGCTTCAGAAACTTCAAATCCCTGACAGCGAGCTCGAAGAAACTGGTACTTTCCAAGGAATCAATCCAGGAAGGAGCAAGCCCAAAGGGAAGATCACGTTGCCGGTAACGTTCGGCAGCGAGCTCAACTTCAGAACTGAGAGGGTCACGTTTGACGTCGCCGACTTCCCATTACCCTACAATGGCATACTTGGCCGTCCAGCGCTCGCCAAGTTCATGGCCGCCTCTCATTATGCTTACAACCTACTCAAGATGCCCGGCCCGATAAGCGTCATTTCTGTCCATGGCGACAAGAAGGACGCGCTTATCTGTGCCGACAAGATTTACCGGGAAGCAGCAGCCGCAACAGAAAGCAAACCACTTGCCGTTGAAGCTCCCGGGGGGAAGAAGACCACCAAGTCCGGCAAGAGCTCTGTTGCCCACTCCGGCAAGCGCACCTCCTCGGAGTGCTGCGCTACCGTCGAGGACGCACCATCGAGCTCCACCGGCAAGTGCAAAAATACGATGGCAGCTCCGCCGAAGATCAAGAAAGTGCCTGCCAAGGAGGACGGCACTAGTGGTACCTTCACCATCAGTGCCACGCTTGATCCTAAATAGGAAGGCGAGCTCGTTGCTTTCCTGCGGGCGAATGTCGATGTGTTTGCATGGCAACCATCCGACATCCCCGGTGTTCCCAGGAAAGTAATTGAGCACCACCTAGCTGTCCGTCCTCATGCGCGGCCCGTCAAGCAAAAAGTTAGGAAACAGGCAGTGGAACGCCAAGAGTTCATAGTAGAAGAAATCAAGAAGTTGGAAGCAGCAGGGCTTATCAGAGGAGTCCTCCATCCCACGTGGTTGGCCAATCCGGTGGTGGTACGCAAGGCTAATGGGAAATGGAGACTTTGTATTGACTTCACTGATGTTAATAAAGCTTGTCCCAAAGACCCATTTCCCTTGCCGCGTATCGACCAGATTGTTGACTCCACGGCTAGATGTGATCTACTTTCATTTCTTGATGCATATTCGGGATATCATCAGATCTTCATGGCAGAAGAAGATGAAGAGAAAACCGCATTCATTACACCATGTGGCACGTACTGCTTTATACGGATGCCTTTCGGTTTGAAGAATGCTGGTTCAACCTTTGCAAGGGTAGTCCATGATGCCTTTGAACCACAGATACACAGAAATGTAGAAGCATACATGGATGACATAGTGGTCAAGAGCAAGGACAAAGCGACTCTGGTTCAAGATTTGGATGAAACATTTGCAAATCTGCACAAGATCAACCTCAAGCTCAACCCCGAGAAGTGCGTGTTTGGGGTCCCTTCCGGCAAGCTTCTCGGGTTCTTTGTGTCTCAGCGGGGAATTGAAGCCAATCCCGACAAGATCAAGGCCATTGAGCAGATCGAAGCACCAAAGCGCGACAAGGATGTCAGAAGGCTTGCCGGTTGCGTGGCTGCTCTCAGCAGGTTTATCTCTAAGTCTGCTGAGCGCGCCCGCCATTTTCAAAATTTTGAAAAAGGCAGGTCAATGAAATGGACTCGAAGCGGAGGCTGCGCCATGGACTTGAAGAGATACCTGTCCTCCGCTCCAATACTTGTCGCACCTAGGCCACAAGAGAAGTTGCTGCTGTATATAGCAGCGACCAATCAAGTGGTTAGTGCTGCGTTAGTAGCGGAGAGGAGGCGGATGATGAGCGGCAACCGAGGCAGGCGCATCCAGCGACAAGCAAGGGCTTCGCCGTCAAGCTCTGGTCCCGACAAGGACGGATCAGCGCAGGTTGCGACAAGATCTGAGAAGAAGATGGTGCAGCGCCCAGTCTACTTTTGTCGGTTCCCTTTGCGAGGGCTAGATCAAGGTACTACGGTGTGCAAAAGCTGCTTTTCGGCCTCCTCATGGCCTCGAAAGCTGCGCCACTACTTCAAGCACACGAGATAACAGTTGTCACTCGCTTTCGCTGAAGAGGATATTACAAAATCCGAAGCAACAGGCAGAATCGTCAGTGGGCCTTTGGAACTGTCAAGCTTTGGTCTCAAATTTGAAAGCACTTCAACTATCCAGAAGCGAGCATTGGCGGAATTCATAGCTGAGTGGACGCCAAGCGAGATGAAGAAATTCGAGCGAGCATCCCGTCAAGGAGGCAAATAAAGAGTGGCTGATGTACTTTGACGGTGCCTTCTCGCTGCAAAGGCGCCGGTGCGGCGCGGTTGATTATCGCACCCACCGGAGAGCATCTCAAGTACATAGTCCAGATGCATTTTCCCAAGGAACAAGCAACAAATAATACTGCAGAGTATGAAGGTTTGCTTGCCGGCCTCAGGATTGCGGTAGACCTTGGGATCAAGAAGCTCATTGTCAGGGGGGACTCGCAACTTGTCGTCCTCCAAGTAAATAAAGATTATCAGAGTCCGTTGATGGAAGCCTACGTCGACGAAGTGAGGAAGCTGGAAGAGCACTTTGAAGGCCTGCAAATGGAACACGTTCCAAGAGCTCAGAATGATATAGCTGATGGCCTCTCCAAATGTGCCGCACTTAAGTTACCTGTGGAACCAGGGATTTTTGTGCTCAAGCTAACTCAGCCAACCGTAACACCTTCAACAGGACAGAGCAAGAAGAGAAAATTGGTTTCCGGCGACTACTTTTCCGGCAGAGCTCCGTGAAGCCGCCGACAAGAAGGTCCCTAAAACCAACGCAAGTATCACTAAGGAGCGGTATGCTCCGACAAACCATGCAGTTTGTATCGTTGAAGCAAACGCTCCCGACAAGTTTCGCTCCGGCAAGCTTTCCGGGATCATCAAGCTCCGGCGGACCCACAGGTTCTTGCCGCAGAAGCTGATGTTCCCGCAGTGATGGATGAGCCTTTAGTCCTTGTTGTCGAGCCACAAGCTCCAGCATGGGCACAACAAATCGTCCATTTCCTTCAGACAGGAGAACTTCCCGAAGAGCAAGAAGAAGCGGAAAAAGTAGCCCGGCAGTCAAGTATGTACCAGTTTGTTGACAACATCCTGTACAGAAGAAGACTCAACGGTGTGAAATTGAAGTGCATTTGCCGGGAAGATGGACAGAAGCTGTTGGCAGAGGTACATGGAGGCATATGTGGTCACCACATTGGCGCAAGAGCGCTTGCCGGCAAAGCTTTCCGGCAAGGTTTCTTCTGGCCAGAAGCCCTCCAGGATGCAACTGCACAAGTAACCAAGTGTGAAGCGTGCCAGTTCCATTCCAAATAGATACACCAACCAGCTCAAGCTCTCCAGGCGATCCCTTTATCCTGGCCCTTCTCGGTCTGGGGGCTCGACATCCTCGGCCCTTTCCCTCGCGCTGTCGGAGGCTTTGAGTACTGGTGCATAGAAATGACTTAGTTTCACCTTGCCGGAAGCGAACGACAGACAAGCTAAGTTGCCAAAGTTTGAGCATTCGATTTTCTTAAAAGTTATTTTCCTTGAACGACCGCGCTTTGTATGGAAAACCTGTGCGCAAAGGAACCAAATCGTGACTGGTCGCGCCCTTACTTTGTTTCGAGTCCGCTCAACAACTTAAGTGAGCTGCGGCTAGTCCGCGACAAGGTTGCTTGTCGGTAGCGACCCCGCCAGCAGGCTGCTGAAGTTCCGCACTCGGCGCTCGCGGCAAGGGTGCCTGCACCGGCAAGTTTCCCTGAAAGGCGTAGGGCAGTAACATACAAAGCCAAGAGTCGAGTAAAGGAAGTAACATAGCAAATATTGCCCACAATAAAGTTATATTACAAAAATAACTTATTGCGGCACTGGCTAAATCGTTCTCAGAACTGGAATAACAGCGAAGAGAAGAAGGGCGCGCCGGCACCCAAGCCCCGGCAAGCCAGGGTTGCCGGGGGCTGCGGCAAGCCAGAGTTGCCGGGGGCTGCGGTATCAGATAAGCCTTTCGTCCCTCTTCAAACATCCCTTTTTCATTAAAAACATCCTTCTCGGATACAGTCCGTGGAGAATGAAAAACATGAAAGAGAGGATTACAAGTTTTAAATGCAGATAAGGCCCGAAGGCTTACAAATTAAAAAGATAAGATGCCCGTAATCCTTTTCCTGTCCCTATCTTCAGGAGGTAGGTCAAAGAGGTGAGAAGGGCAAACGGAGCGCCTAGGCGAGCTACAGGTGCCAGAAGGCACCAAGAGAACATCCCGGGGACTCTCCGAGGGCTTGACGGAGACGGCGGCGTCGGAAGCGGGGCTGGAAGACGGGGCGGCAGGACGTCAGCATGCTGTCGAGGGCACTACGCCCTCGTACTCCGACTTGATGGCCTTGTCGCCATCCCTCTTCCCCTGCTGCAGCCTCCCTACGCCAGTCGCCCAAGGAGACGACCCCGGGGAGTTCAAGGAGCCGGCGACGCGGATGATGGGGTCGCCGGTGACGCACGGAGCGGCGCCCGACAACTAGTTGGGCCCGCTACCCTCGTCGTCGCTGTCGCTCCCCTCCTCGTCACTCTCGCTCGAGGAGGAATCTTCGCTGTCGGAGGAGCTATCCACACAACACCTCGCCCGAGTGCCGAGATCCCCGAAGACCTTGACGGAGAGGAGATCACCCTCCATTAACTTAAAATGGAGGGTAAACCCCGCCAGCAGGTTGTGGATGCGGGCGAACGTCTTCCACCCACGATCAAGATACATCACATTAGGGGCTGGGAATACAACGCGGACTCGCGTGCCGCTGATCCCACAGCCCCTCATGTGCAATCTCAGTGTCTCGGGCGGATCCGACTCCATCGCGCTCGCGAACGGAGCTGGAAGCCGGAGGCGACGACGAGGCGCCCGGCGCAGCCTGACGAAGAACTCGCAAGGGTCGTCCCCTGTATGGACCGCCGCGGGGAGGAGAACCGCCGGCGGAGGCGGAGACGATGCGCCGCCCCGCCCGCTTCTTCCCCGAGCGCCTCGACCTCGTCCACGACCTCGCCCCCGGAGGGGAACCGCCAGCGGAGGCGGAGACGGCTCGCCGCCCCGTCCGCCTCTTCCCCGAGCGCCTCGACCTCGTCCACGACCTCGCCCCCTCCCTCTTCCCCTTGTGGCTGGCTCTGCCACCCCGGGCGTGGGGTTGGGAGGGGTGCGCTGTCTAGCGGCGACCCTCGCCGCCACCGATGAAGAACCAAGGTTCCCTCTCTCCATGACGAGTGAGAGAAAGGGGAGCAGAAGCTGAGGAAAGGAGGAGATGGGAGAGTGCGGGTTTCTGCGCCCCTTCCGCCCTTCTTAAAAGAAGCAAGGTGGGGGCTCTACCGCCCCGCTCAGCGAATCAAGGCGTAGGAAGCGCAGGGAATCGGGGCAGACCTGCTGCCTCTGCTCGCAACGGCCCAGTTTCCCACTTCCACCGTCCGTGACCCCAAGAGCATGGGAACCACGTGGCGGGATTCAGAATCGAGGCGACGGATGAGGCGACCTCGCCGCCGCCCACTTCCCCACGACACCACAATTGACGTGCCGTTCTGAGGGACCATGGCGGATACGGAGTGGATTTGGTTTGGACCCAGGCGCGCGTGCCGTGCCCTGTTTTGGGCCTGGCCCAATAGCACTTTCGGCACCGTGTATGGCCCAGACCGGGGCTCTGCCGGTGTACTAAAGTAGGGGTACCCTAGTACCCCGAGCTCGTGCACGGGCAGTCGCAGCGTCCCCGTGGCAAGCCTTGTCGGGCGTCTGCGAAGATCCTCAGCGGCTCCTTCGGAGCCATTCAAGAACAAAGTAGTCAAGACCCCGGCAAGAGGAGCTTGCCGGGAAGGCCACTCAGGGCGCGAAGGAAACAAGGCCCCGGCAAGAGGAGCTTGCCGGGAAGGCTTGGTGGGCGCCGAGCCCCCAGGCGTGACAAGGTTCCTGCCGCGGCAAGGCGCTTGTCGGGGCGGGCGACCTCTCTTCATCTCCGCTCCAGCTCACCCGCCAACGTGTCACCACGGGGCTCTCCCAAGCACGCGTGTCGACGGGCTGTGCCGCTAGCAGGGAACAGCGACAAGCGGCGCTGACAAGCTACCATCGTGGCAAACGGAGGTGCACTTGACGGTCCCTGTTAATTGTTCGGGCGATCGAGGCGGGCATTGATGACTCTTGTCCCTTGCCGTCGAGTTAGGTATAGATTATCTGTACAGCTGTATAAAGCGGTGTACCAACCTATGTTTTACTATCTTACCCTTGTCTACTTGCCACATGTGGTAACCCCTTGTGCCTATAAAAGGAGGCCCGAGTGCAACGTAGAAAGGGTTCGGCTCAGCTCCGGCTTAGTTCATCCTACTCATACGAAACCACACCCAGGCTAGGTCTTGTAGCTCCCATTGCTCCCTAGCAAGAACACAAGATAATCCACTAAAGCAGCAGTAGGAGTATTATCTCTCCGGAGAGCTCCGAAGCTGGGTAAGCCTGCTCGTGTGCATCGCCTCGATCCGCTCTTTGTGCAATCTCCGCCCCCCTCCGAACCACAAGGGACCCAGGTCCTGTAGGTGTTCGTGGGACACGATCAGCCCTCCCCGACAGGCTTATACCCGAACCTGCCCCGAATGGGACAAATTTTTTACCACGACATGTTGATGCCGCTCCATGATAGCATGCCAAGTTTCATGAATTTCAGACGAGTTTTGGATTTACTAGAATTTAAAAACCAGGCATCTCAACATTTTGTCGGCAATCAACAGTGCCCTGGTGTTTGAATTTCAGTCCCATCTCTTGCATGGGACCTAGAAATTCACCCAAGGACACACATGTGATTTTTCAACCAACTTTAGTGCATCAGAGCATGTGCTTGTAGTTCAAATATGAATTATGCACATAAAATGCCTAGAAAACCCAGTTAATGTATAAAAAGGGCTAAACGAACCCCGAAAAATTCCAAGATTAAACACAACACTCCTGTTGCTCTATGTTGACACTAGAAATTTTTTGAAAGCAATAAGAGTCAACGGATATCGTCCCGTCCCCAAAGGTGGTACGTTCCCTATCGAAACCATCATGCTTGTTGTGAGAAGCTCTGGTTTGTGAGAAGCTTATACCCAAACCTGCCCCAAATGGGACAAAATTTTCACCGCGGCATGTTGATGTCGCTCCATGATAGCAGGCCAAACTTCATGAATTGTAGACGAGTTTTGGATTTACTAGAATTTAAAAACTAGGTATCTCAACGTTTTTCCGGCAATCAACAGTGCCTTGGTGTTTGAAATTCATTCCCATCTCTTGCATGGGACCTAGAAATTCACCCAAGGACACACATGTGATTTTTCAACCAACTTTGGTGCATTGGAGCATGTGCTTGTAGTTCCAATTTTAATTATGCACATAAAATGCCTAGAAAACCTAGTTAATGTATAAAAAAGGCCAAACGAACCCCAAAAAATTCATTCCCATTTCTTGCATGGGACCTAAGCATGCACTGAAGGACACAGATTTGATTTTTCAACCAATTTGTATGCACCGGAGCATGTGCATGTAGTTTAATTTTGAATTGTGCACCTGAAATGGTTAGAAAACCAGTTTAATGTATAAAATGTCGAAACAAACCTTGAATAATTCCAATTCTTTTACGACACACATATAGTTGCATGTTCACTGCATAAAAGGTATAGCAATTCAAACAGCGTCCATCGCCGCTGTGACCCCATTTTGTAATTCAAATCAAGTATAGATCCCACACAATTTATTATGACCAACCGTGTGAGATGTAGTACAAAATATCTTGGAGCATCGTCGGTGAATATTATGCCTATGGCTTACGCGAGAAGGTGCGTCGGCTACAGTCCACAGCCGGTGTGTCAAGCACAGTAGCTCGCTCCCCAAAAACTCCCGCTTCTGCATCCCTCGCAATCTCAAAAATGTTACTGCATCGCAATCTCGAAAATATCTACCGCCTGGAAGGTTTTAATGTTTGATGGCACATGATTAGTATGTGCGGACCATGTGTGATGTATGTTACTCCCTCTCTGCTTCAGTCCCTTGATTCAAATTTTCAGTAGCCCCGACATTTTACTCCCGCCTCTGCATCCCCCGCAATCTCAAAATGTATGTTCACCCTTGATCCAAATTTTCAATAGCCCCGCCTTCTTACTCCCTCCTAGTAAAAATTTAGTTGCCGCAGTATTTCCTCAAACGCAACCTTGGCCCCCCGGCCCCCCTTCACACACACCCCAAAACTCCGCTCACACAGACACACACAACCCTCGAAACCATTGGTAGGTCGCCGCCATCGCCGACGCCTCCATCCTCAACCTCTGCCTGTGTGTCGGGGAGCTCGAGGGCCAATGACCAAAAAGAGGTTTATCGTGGACTTTTCGCCCGATGCCGGCGAGGTGGCCGCCGAGGTGTCCCCGTCGTCCTCCGCCGGTCCGAACCAGCGTCGCCGGTCCCCCGATTCGCCCGCCGCCGTGCCCCTACGCCGGCTCGAGGACTTCCCTGTCCTCCCTCGGACCCGCAGCCGACGAAGTCCTACCTCGGGGTCCGGCAGCAGCGGTGGGGGACGTGCACTACTAGGAAAAGGGCTATAGATGGGATGGACACTAATGGCGCACTATACATGTGGTGCGCCATTACTAAATACTAATGGCGCACCACATCCCACGGTGCGCCATTAGTAAAAAAAAATTATTATTTTTTCAAAACTACTAATGGCGCACCGTGGGAGTGGTGCGCCATTACTAGTTGAACTAGTAATGGCGCACCATCCCACGGTGCGCCATTAGTAATTTGGCCCAAACATTCTCCCGAATGCACCCCCCCCCCGTGGACCGCCTTTTCAGTTTCAAAAAAATAAAAGAAAATGATAGAAATGTCAAACAAATAAAAGAAAATAAGATTCCCACGTGATATGTGGTCTAGTTGTTAGCAAAATTTACAAACATGAATTTTCGACTTTTTTGCAAAATCTCTCGAGAATTTGTAAAAATGGGCATAACTTTTGCATACAAACTCGGATGAAAAATCATCTACTCGAAAAGTTACATCCGAATTTAACGGGGGGAACCCCGTTAAACATTTTCCAAATCCTCAAAAACCTAACAGAAAAAAGATACGGGGCTTTTAAGATCTGGAGAGGCAAAAAAATTCAAAAGAAATTCAAACTTACTAATGGCGCACCTGCCCATGGTGCGACATTACTATCTTCTCGCCTTCAAAATTCAAAATAAATAAAAAAAAACAAAAAAAGTTGCTAATGGCGCACCTGCCCATGGTGCGCCATTAGTATCTTCCCGCCTTCAAAATTCAAAATAAATCAAAAAAAAAGTAATGGCGCGCCTGCCCACGGTGCGCCATTACTATGCCGTATATATGGCTGGGTGTGTCCTCTCCTCCTTACCTCTTCATTCTTCTCCTCCACTCCAACTCTCCTCCACTCCACCTCTCCTCCACTCCTCCACTCCATCTTCCCTTCCCTCCTCTCCGGCGACCTCCTCCTCCTCCTCTCCGGCGACCTCCTCCTCCTCTCCGGCGACCTCCTCCTCCCTCCTCTCCTCCCCTCCCCTCCCCTCCCCTCACGGTTTCTCCTCCCTCCTCTCCGATGAGCTCCTACTCCCTCATCTTCGGTGAGCTCCTCCTCCCTCATCTCCGGTGAGCTCCTCCTCCCTCATCTCCGGTGAGCTCCTCCTCCCTCCTCTCCGATGAGCTCCTCCTCCCTCCTCTCCTCCCATCCCCTCATAGTTTCTCCTTCCTCCTCTCCGATGCTCCGGTGAACTCCTCTCCGGCGACCTCCTCCTCCTCTCCGGTGCTGTAGGCGAGCGCCTCTGCGGTCACCTCCTCCTCCTCCTCCTCCTCTCCGGCGAACTCCTCTCCGACGAACTCCTCTCCGGCAAAAGAACGTACAAGATCCAAAAACGGGAACAAAATTTGAAATAATATCGTGCAAAAAAACGAGCAAAAAAATGAGCAAAAATTGGGAAAAAAAATTGCGATCCAGATCCAAATTCAAAATTCATAAATAGCAATAGCGCACGGTGGGGGTTAGATGGTGCGCCACTACTATTTTCCCGCCTTCAAAATTCAAAAATAATAATGGCGCACCGTGGCCTATACTAATGGCGCACCAGTGGCCTATACTAATGGCGCACTGAAAGTGCGTTATATCGACTAGAGGGGGGGGGGTGAATAGGCGATTTTTAGAAATTCTTCACTGAGGAATTTGCTGGTGAGGAAATTCCTTAGCGAAGAAATACTTGCAGCGGAATAAGTACTCAGAAGTAAGCATAACAGAGTACAAGCATAGTCATCATGATGAAATGAAGGCTATCACAGAGTACAGAAAGCGTAATCACAGGATAACACAAGATGAAGACAAACAGACTGAAGAAATTGAACTGAGGAAATTGAGAAAGTCTTCAGTCAAAGTCTTCAAACACAGATATGAACAAAACACTCAACACAGTAATGAGGAAATGAAAGGGTTGAGGAAATAGAACCAGTTAGGTTGGTGAAGACAGTGATTTGGTAGACCAGTTCCAACTGCTGTCTTAGTTGTACGTCTGGTTGGAGCGGCTGAGTATTTAAACTCGAGGACACGCAGTCCCGAACACCCGATCCTCGAGCACGCAGCTCGGGACACCAAGTCCTCACCGTATTCTCCTTGAACTAAGGTCACGCAGACCTCGTCCAATCACTCGTGGTAAGTCTTGAGCGACTTCCAAACCTTCACATACTTGGTCACTCGGCGATCCACAATTCCTCTTGGATGCTCTAGACCTTGACGCCTAACCGTCTGGAAGAAGCACAGTCTTCAAAGGTAAAAAGCGTCGGATCCACGCAGGATCAATTTCTTCAGTGATGCTCAATCACTTTGGGTTTGTAGGGTTTGGTTTTTGGGATTTTCCTCACTTGATGATTTTCGCTCAAAGTCCTCAGAGGATGGGTTGCTCTCAAATGACAAGTGTCAAGTTCTCTCGGAGCAGCCAACCAACTAGTGGTTGTAGGGGGCGGCTATTTATAGCCTAGGAGCAGCCCGACATGATAAGACATAAATGCCCTTCAATGATATGACCGTTAGGTGGATAAGATATTTGGGACAGCGGCAAGCGCCTGAAAGAACGGTCGGAATTTTGAATATCAAATTCCTCGGGGCTATCATGTTCCTCCTTGTGTAGGCAATTCAGATTGGCGAATTCCTAACTCCTCGTCGAACAAATTCCTCGGTGACGGTAAGAGCTTCGTCTCATCCTTTGAAGAAATTGGTGAACTGTATGAGATTTCAAAAGCTTCACTCAAAGGGATTGGTAGGTGTAGGATTTTGAGTTGAGCATCACATGGAAATTTTTCCTTAGTATTTCCTCGACCCCTTTAACGAGACGGTGTTTCCTATGACTCAAGAAAGAGAAAATGAAACTACGAAAACAAAAGTCTTCACACTTCATGTTCCTCAAATGAATACCAAGTCTTCAAGGTCACACCAATTTCTTCACTTTCAAAATCTTGAAAGTCTTGAATATCAAATTCTTGATTGAAGAACTTCATTTTAGGGTCGACTTTCACCGTAAATATCAACCTCCTCATAGACTTATAGACCTGTGTACACTCACAAACGCATTAGTTACTTAACCTATAAGTCTTCAATACACCAAAATCACTAAGGGGCACTAGATGCACTTACAATCTCCCCCTTTTTGGTGATTGATGACAATATAGGTTAAGTTTTCAACTGGGATAAATATATGAAGTGTAAATACTGATAATGAGGAATTTGATAGCAAGATATAGAAGAACTCCCCCTGAAGATGTGCATAGTGAGGAATTTGCTTTTGAGGCAATGCACATTTGAAGAATTGAATCATGGAGATCTCCCCCTATATCTTGTAATTCATACACGCATTTAACATATAGTATGAAGAATTTGAAATGCATGATGAAATATGGTGCTTGATGTTATGCAATGTAACGCATCAAGAGTATCAGAGCCCAAATCGATTTGCTATGAAGACTTTCAACGAGCTCGCGAGGATCAGAGCATAACAAATATAAAAACTACTGTAGTCAGAGCATAGAGCAAAAGCATAATGCATCAAAAGTATCAAAGCACCATCGGGTTTAAGATTACAACTCGATCCAATAAAAGGTTTCGGAAGAACGAGAGTTGTAACTTAATAAAATACTGTATATAGACAAAAACTAGACCCGCTTGAAGACTAACTCAAATTTCTCCCCTTTGTCATCAAATGACCAAAAGGATCGGCGAGGACTAACGCTCTTGAAGAATTTCAAGTTGAAGGCGGAGCACCAGCATTGTTGGGGTCGGTTGTGAAGTAGGACCAGCAGCAGTGTCTTCCAAATCTTCATTTTCATCGTGTCGCGAGATGAAGAATAGGAGCTAGCCACCAAGGAAGGAACTTTGACTTTCTTGAATTTCTTGGAGGAGGTGCAGACCAGTCAAATTCTTCCTTGAGTCCCATTGATTGCAGTTCTTCTTCATTGTAGACATGTGAAAGAACAGCCCAGTGCGTTGAAGGTTTCATGAAGATAGTAGTGGTTTTCTTCTTTGCATTGTGTGTTGAGGTCAAATTGTAAAGTAGAGTACCAAAGCGACGTTTGACCCACTTATGATTGCGATCAACCTTCCGATGAAAGGCGAGGAGTAATTCACGATCAGTCATCACCACAGGTCTGATAGCTTGAGGACTATGCTAGACTAAGGTATTTCTTCTTTGAGTCATGTGTGGCGAGTCATCATTGGTGGAGTAAGATGTTGCTAAACTGTCCATCCAATGGACGAGTGCCTTCATCTATCACAGCAGTAGCCTTGCCCTTGTCATCAGCTGAGGTAATTGTCTGTTTGAGGACTTCAATCGGGGGCAGGTAGCTGAAGTGGTTCAAGTATCAGCCTTGTAATTCAGTGAAGATCTTGACCTGATGAATCTCATAATCCAAGGTGCATAAGGCTTCAGCTCAAAAGGTGACATGGCAATGTTAGCCAGAGTCCTCATGAAGAAATCATGGAAATTGATAGGAACGCCATGGATGATGTTGAAAAGCATATTCTTCATGATGCCAACGACTTCTTCATCGTTCGAGTCATGGCCTTTGATAGGACTCATAGTCTTCGTCAGAATCCGATAGACTGTTCGAGGCACATATAATAATTCCTTGACGAGGAATTTGGTTCTTGGGGCCTGCCTTGGCTTCAAAGGCTTCATCAGCACTTGCATATAGTGATTTGAAAGTTCTTTTCTTCATAGATCGACATGCACCATCAATCGGAGGATCGAGTGGGAGGGCACGAAGCAATTCACTTCTTTGGTGCCTTGTAGTGAGTATTTTCGGTCATCAATCCAAGACCCATGAATTTACATCTTGAGATCTCCGTGATGTGCGGGGTTGCATAGAACTGAAGAATTAGCTCTTCGTTCGATCCACAGATATCGGTGCAGAAGTTTAGAAGTCCCGCATCGTGAAGAACACCGAGGACTGGCTCAAAGCTCGGCGGCGACTCCATATCCACATGAGGAATATGAGCATGATCGAAGATTTTGTCCTTGTTGAAAAGCACCGAGGAATAGAAGTTTGCTTGGTGGCAGTCGAAACGCCTCTTCCTAATGCTAGCAGAATCATAAAATTATATTCGATGAAGAACACGTGCTCGGCAAAGAAATCTTCAGCCTTGAACTTTTGCTTGGTTGAGAACGGATTCTTTTGCTTGGCGAGAGGGTGTCGATCGGTTGCATCACCACCTCGGGAATCACAAGTTCAGGTTCTTGACTGAGGAATTTCTTGTTCCTCAACAGTGCGATCGAGGATTAGCAGCAAAGCAGCAGTTTCATCAGCACTAGTGGCTGGAATTTCTTCATGCACAGAACCAGTGGGTTGATTTTCTTCAATGTCCATTTGGACTGTTTGTGCAGGAGAGTGAGGAACTTGTTGGAGCGGGGTGAAGAGAGGAGTATTGGGATGCTGACTTTCCCAAAAGTCATCATTTATCACCGAGTGGTGCATCCAATATCCACATCTTCATTTTCAATTTCCTCGGCACCAGCTTGAGGAATTTCATGGTCCGATGAGGAAATAAGCGGGGTTGAAGGATTGCTTCCACTTCAATTTCTTCATCAATTTTCTCTCAAGCAGCAGATTGATGTTCTTCATCGATCCGATTGGGATCTCATATTCTTCTCCAAAAGGAACGACTTCCTTTGATGGTATGGAGGTAATTCGAACAGCATCAATTGGGTGTTCAAATGAGCTGGTCATTGGCTTCATTTTCTTCGCAGTCGAAGAATCTGACGCAGCTGATGCTTTCCTTTTCTTCACAGCAGCTCGTTCCGTAGCCTTGGTTTTCTTCACATCGAAGCGGATGGAAGAATTGGAGTTGGAGTTGGCGCAGGAGGAGCCGAGGAATTTGGTTCAGATTTCTTGAGAGCAAGCGATGCAGTTCCCTGTCTTGAGCAATTTCTTCAGCGCACCACTAGTGGGTGCCTGGCAGTTTCTTCGGTGGCTGGAATGGGATCATCAGCCCTCGAATCAGCATTTTCTTCAAGAGGCTGAGCAGAGGCTTCAGCGGTCTTGGCATTTTCTTCATTAGGCTGAGCAGAGGCTTGACCGAGGATTTTCATGTTGCATTGGGACATCAACAGTTGTGAATTTCTTCGTCGAGTTGGCGAATCTGGTCTTGACTCCTTGCCAATCAGCATAGTGGGTATCGAAACTTTTCCGAGGTTTTGAATTTCAGTTTGGACTTGGAGAAGTTCCTCGGTGTCATCTTGACAACGTTTTCTTGAGAACTTCTCCTTCTGTATTGAGCCTTTTGATTTCCCTCGCCTTCTCAAACTTCCATTTTCTTCAGCTATGAAGTGAGTCGATGCATGACTTTGACCATGTGTCGATGAAGATCGAGCGAGAGGGTGTTGGGATCCTTGTGCCGAGATCAATAAAGTCGAGGACTTTCTTGGATCCAATAGCGAGGGCACAGATGTACCTTTGGCTCTAGCGGCCCTAACTTGGCGGTCTCGATGATTTCTTCAAGTTCTTCATCGATGCCTCATCATCGATGGCACGTGGACTACAAGTTGTTTCTTCCTTGGCTAGGCCGAGGACCACGTCCAGCTGTTGCTTTTGTCTTCAGCAGAGCCGGGCCAGATGAAGAATTGGGGGCAGCTGAGGAACTTGCAGAGATGCCTGGGGCAATTGAGAAACCAGCAGTCCTTTGACATGTAGCTAGGTGCACAGGAACTGAAGGTTTGGACGGAGCTGTTGAGGACTTTGGTGGAATGGCAGCAGTGTGAGGAATTTTCTTGGAGGGTGCTGCTGAGGAACTTGGCCGTGAGGGCACAGATGATGAAGCACTTGGCTTATGAGCAGGCTTCTTTTGCATTGATTTCCTCGGTTTGACCGAGACTTGATGTGATGAGCAGCAGCAGAATCTTCATTGAATTTCTTCACTGCTTCCTTTGCTTGCTTTGCCAGCTTTGCTTGACGTTTAGCCCATTCATCAGGAAAGTCCTCACCGCGTTTGATGCTAGTGGGATCAGCTATTTGGCCAGGTGCCAAAGGAGCTCTTGGGCATGGAGGGTTAAGAGCGAATTTCTTCATGTACTTAGGAGTTACATATCTGTATTCCTTCCATTCCCGTACCCATCTCCGTTCAATCTTCTGAATACGCACCTTGCGTTGATTTTTGCTTTCTTCATCCGGAGTGCAATAGTCGCATATATTTCCTCGTGGATTTCAAACGCTGTCATAACCTCTCGGTTTCTTTCCTCCCTTCTGCGGCTTCTTACCATCGCCATTTTCTTGGTGAGGAAATTGAACAATTGAGTTCTCTCAAGAAGTGTGCAGTTTTTCTTCGAGGAACGCTGCAAATGAGTTAAGTTGATGAGAACCTAGGGATTCAGCAGCGGACATTTGTACCTGTGAACAGAGTATAGGTGCGAGGAATTTGGAGAGGTCATATCGTTCTCGTAAGGTTTTCAATAAGAACAAGTTTTGAGGATTTTGACCAGATGAGCCTTGAAGAATTTCACTAAGCGTTCTTTGTCTTAGGTTCGAGTTGTATAGATCGAGGATCCACACAATTGAGGAATCTTGAAGAAAATCATTGCTTAGAGAAATGAGTCAAGAGATTTGAGGTGTTCATATGTGTGAGGATTTGAAGAATAAACACCTTTGAAGAAGTTGAAGAAGATTTGAGAATCAAAGCGAGTAATAAAAGTAACTTTTAATTTACTCCAAGTGAAGAACACGATTTAACTGAGATGAACAGTTGGGAATTCGTCTGTTCAGATCTTCCACGCCCTAACTTGGCAGAGGAAATCAGCTACGGCAACGGCGGAGTGAAGATTTTCCACGGTCGGCGCGAATACGTCGGCGACGAGGTCAAGGCGATGAAGCTTTTCCTCACCGCTGACGATGGAGAAGCGGCGGCGCTAGGGTTTTGAGGAGCTCGGCGGAGAGAGAGGTCGGCGAAGTAAAAGAGTGAGGAAGGAGAGAGGGTATTTATAGACACGGTGAAAAGCGGATCGTCCAAGATTTAGGACGACGTGCCTCTAACCGCTTCCCTTCTCACGACATGTGTCACCCACGTCTTGTGTAGTGGAGATCGTAAAGCGATCGTGGGTGAATATAATAATGCATCATGGGATGCGGAGCGGTTTGAATGTAAAGCGAAGGTTTGAATAAGATTTGTTTTAAAAGTTTCGTTGCATTTTCTTCATTTGTCAAGGACACGTGAAGAATTTGAACGAGTATCAAAGTAGAACGCACATGAAGAATTTGTGAATGGATTGGGTTGAGTATAGCATAGAGGGGAAAGGGTCCGATCACATTCACTTAGCAGAAAAAAAAACGACTTGAAGAAATAGCCATAAGTGAATGCTGTAGAGGACATAAAACCCATATATATATAGTCAATGAAGAAAGACGACGGAGACAATGAAGATTTTGCAAAGTTGAAGAATTTGAAAATCTGAAGAATTTCAAAACTGAGGAAAAACTCAAATTGAAGATTTTCAACTTTGGTGGTGGCGTGACCCACCATATAAGAATGATGATTTCAGACACGCGTACAATTGTCGAGGGTTACGAGAATCAAATTCTTCATTAATTTCTTCACACTTAGAGTGTTATTCTTCATTGATTGAAGAAAACATTTCTTCATGTGTTGCACATCTAAGTCATCAATTTTGCATAAGTGTTAGGATGTGTGCCTTTTCAAAGAACATTCAAAGATTCTAAGATATTTAGCTCACACGCAACTTGCTAAATTTCTTCTCATCCAAGGGCTTAGTGAAGATATCAGCTAGCTGTTCTTGAGTCTTCACGTGCTTTCGATGGAGATGTCGCCCTTCAACACATGATCACGAAGAAAATGATGACGAATTTGAATGTGCTTTGTCTTGAGTGCTGAATTGGGTTGTGAGCAATCTTGATGGCACTCTCATTGTCACAAGAGAGAGGCACATTCTTCACGTTGATGCCGTAGTCCTTGAGGGTTTGCTTCATCCATAGTAATTGAGCACAACACGAGCCAGCAGCAATGTATTCAGCTTCCGCGATGGATAGTGATATGCAGTTCTGTTTCTTCGAGGACCAACGGACCAAAGATCGTCGAGGAAATGACAAGTACCAGATGTTGACTTGCGGTCCACACGATCACCAGCATAGTCGAGTCGAATATCAATGAGATCAAAAGTAGAGCCCTTGGGGTACCATAATCCTAGTGTTGGTGTGTGAGCTAGATATCGAAGAATATGCTTCACAGCCTTATGGTGTGATTCCTTGGTGTAGCTTGAAATCGGGCACACATGCAAACACTAAGCATTATATCTGGCCTAGATGCACATAAGTACAATAAAGAACCAATCATGGGCGGTATACCTTGTGATCAAGTCAATACCATTTTCATCGAGGCATAGATGGCCATTTGTGGGCATAGGAATTTTGACACCTTTGCAATCTTGCATGCGAATTTCTTGAGGACATCTTTGAGGTATTTCTCTGAGATATGAATATGCCATTGTGTTGTTGACGAATTTGAAGACCTAAGAAGAATTTCAACTCTCCCATCATAGACATTTGATATTCTTCACTCATCATATAGGCAAATTCATCACTATAACGTTGGTCAAGACAGCCAAAGATAATATCATCAACATATATTTGGCACACAAACAGTTCACCATCATAAGATTTAGTAAAGAGAGTAGGGTCGAGTGAACCGGGTGTGAAGCCATTCTTCACGAAGAATTCCTTCAATGTATCATACCACGCCGAGGGGCTTGCTTGAGGCCATAGAGGGCCTTATTTAGTCCAAGACTTTGTCGATTCTTTGGATCTTCAAAACACTGGGGTTGAGCAACATATACTTCTTCCTCAAGCTTACCATTGAGGAATGCACTTTTCACATCCATTTGATATAAAGTGATATTGTGATGGTTAGCATAGGCGAGTAATATCTGAATAGACTCAAGTCTAGCAACAGTGCAAAAGTTTCATCGAAATCAATTCCTTCAACTGCGTGTAGCCTTGAGCTACTAGTCGTGCCTTATTCCTCACCACAAGACCATTTTCATCTTGCTTGTTGCGATAGATCCACTTTGTGCCAATGATATTATGCTTGCGAGGATCTGGACGTTTGACCAGTTCCTGACGTTGTTGAGCTCGAATTGATGTAATTCTTCTTGCATGGCCTGAATCCACTCCGGCTCGAAATGCTTCATCTACCTTAGTGGGCTCTGTGATAGAGACAAAAGCATAGTGCCCACAAAAGTTAGATAAATGTGAAGCTTTTGAGCGAGTGAGAGGACTGGCGCTTCAATGTCATCGATGATCTTGTCAACTTGCACTTCTTTTGCAACGCGAGGATGAGCTGGTTGTCGTCGAGGAATTTGACCATTTTCCTCAAAGCACCATTTTCTTGACATTATCTTCAGTGCATCACTCGGCGTTCTTCGCAGACAGAATGAATTCTTCAGCAATTTCTTCAGTAGGAATGACATCCTCAGTTGCCTTGAACCTGATAGAATCCTCAGGTGATGGTTCGGCTAACACAGAAGGTAGGTGCTCTCTTTGCGAGCCATTAGTTTCATCGAACCCAACATCTACAATGTCAACAATCTTGTGAAGTGCGATGTTGAAGACTCAGAGGTGTGCGAGTCCTTTCCGTAACCAAGCATAAAACCCTCATGTGCTTTGGTGCAAATTTAGAGGTGTGGTGAGGATCTCTAATCCAGCATTTAGCATCAAGACTTTGAAATAACTTACATTGGGTTTCTTGTCGGTGAGGAGTTCATAGGCAGTCTTCTTGAAGAATTTGTGAAGATATACTGTTGATGATGTGGCACGCAGATGTCAATTGCTTCAATCCGAAACGACTAGGCGTTTTGTATTCATCAAGCATAGTGCGAGCCATCTCAACAAGAGTTCTGTTCTTGCGCCCACGACGCCATTTCTTTGAGGAGTATAGGGAGCAGATAACTCATGAGTAATACCAAGTTCATCAAGATAATCCTCAAGTCCAGAATTTTTGAACTCAGTTCCATTGTCACTCCTGATGTCCTTGATCTTCACACCAAAGTTAGTTGAAGCCCTCGAGGAAAATCGTTTGAAGATTTCCTGCACTTGATTTTTGTAAGTAACAATGTGTACCCATGTGTAACGAGAGTAATCATCAACAATAACAAAGCCATATAGTGATGCTTCATTAACGACAATTGAGTAATGATTGGGACCAAAGAGGTCCATGTGAAGCAATTCAAGGGACGAGTAGTGGTCATGATAGTCTTATTTGGATGCTTGGCCTTGGTCATTTTCCAGCTTCACAGCTCGCATAAGTGATCCTTGAGGAATTTGACATTCTCAATGCCAATGACATGCTTCTTCTTCGCAAGCGTGTGCAAATTCCTCATGCCTGCGTGACCAAGTCGTCGATGCCATAGCCAGCCTTCTGAAGCTTTTGCAAGTAGGCACACGGCTGGTTGTGGACCTGTAGAGAAGTCAACAATATACAAGTCTCCTCTCCTAAAGCCTTCAAGACTTTGGAATTGTCGACTTCCATAATCACAACACAACGATACTTGCCAAAGATAACTACCATATCAAGATCACAAAGCATTGAGACCGACATGAGGTTATATCCTAAAGACTCAACAAGCATGACTTTGTCCATGTGCATGTCCTTAGAGATAGCAACCTTACCAAGTCCCAATACGACTTTTGCCTTTGTCGGCCAAAGATGATATGCTTCAGATGTGACGGTGATAAGGGAGCATACATCAATAGATTCTTGTCACCAGTCATGTGATTTGTACATCCACTATCGAGAACCCACTCAGTGGCTTTGGGTTGATCATCCTGCAGATGAATTAGTACAACTTACGATCTCATATACTTCATCAGTGAAGAATATGATATCAAGTTCATCAGATGAATTTCATCGGTCAATATCAATCAGATAAGCAGTATGAGGACGTGTGAAATGAAAGTTCATTTCATCATGATTAACTGCGTCCTTTCGTGCAATTTGTCGCCCCAAGAAATTCTTCAGACGTTGAGGCACGCTGGAGACTGACCCGCAGAAGAGATTAGTTCTTTTCTTCACCACCCACATCGAAGGGGTGGCAAAGAGTTCATCACTCTGCGAGCACCATACGAGAATGGTGGCATAGAGGCCAAACCATTTCGTTTCACATAAGAGGGGTTAGGGTAAGCATATGAATAAGCAAAGAAATTCTTTGAGGACTTATGAACATAATGGTTTGAAGAATAATGCACATATTCATAGCCCTTAGCTCTACCCTGCGAGACAGAGTTGTTAGCACGACGATGATCATATGAGGACTTTGATCCTTTTGAGGAATTTGGTCCATGTGAGGAATTTGGTCCGTATGAGGACTTGGATCCATATGAAGAATGTGGTCCATATGAAGAATTTGATCTGGGGTTCCTATTTTTCACGGGTGGTGTCATGAGGACATTCACCTGAAGACTTTCAAGGCACTTCTTGGGAACCCAGATTTTCTTCATAGGGGAACCGTTCCTGCAGTTAGTGCCAACATATCTAGCAAATACTTCACCATTCTGATTTTTGAACAGTTTATAGTTTGAGTCAAATGACTCATCAACAGAATGAGGAAATTCACATGTAAAGCCAGATAAGTTAGATGGATCAAGCTGGAGGTCCCTTTGCAGCAACCCATGAGGTTTTGGGATCCGCTCAAAGCTTCCAAAGATGTTCCATCGACATTGAGTTTCCTCTCAAAGGCAATACCCTCTTTCCTAGGGTTCTGTTGAGGATCTGCTTTTAAGCACATCACAAAGAGTCGATGCCCTTTGAGGCTTTTGTACATGCCTGTCATGTACAATTCCTTCAATCTGCATCGTCGGTGATACTAGCAATGTCCTCGGATGAGGAATTAGTGATAGCAGAGGCAGGTGAAGAATTTGTAACAGTTGAAGCATTTGAACATTCAGTGAAGAATTAGCGATTCACGCTCAATGCACTTTAAGCATGGAGGAACAAATTCTTCTTGAGAAGCGCTGATTTGTTGAGCAAGTAATGAATCGCTCCTTCGAAGATCTTCATAACTCGCTCTTAGCTTCTCAAGATCTTGATTTCTTTGAAGAAATTCATAAGAAAGTTTCTCATGATCGATAAGAGAGTGTTATGATGACCTTGAAGGCTGTCAAGCCTAGGCGAACTCTCTGAAGATTTTCGATCGGGGCTTGAGTGCGATCCATTTCTTCACCTAACATATCATCACTCTTATCTAGCATGTTTTGAACCTTTTCAAAAGCCCTTTGTTGTTTTATAGCAATCTTAGCAAGTTTATAGTAGCTGGGCTTGAGATCCTCATCGATTCATTTTCACTAGATTGAGAGGAGGTGAAATTGAGTACCTTAGCACCTTTTGCCATGAAGCAATAGGTGGGGCGTAGTCATCATTTTCCTCATCGGGCTTGTCGTGAGTCAGTTTCTTGATGTTGAAGATGGATTTGCTAACATAAGCGAGAGCAAGAGCCGGACTAGCCACACCAGATTCGGATTCTTGAGACTCCTCCTCTTCCTCATTTTCCTCGATTCAGCTTGAGTCCATTTCCTTGCCAATGAATGCCCGAGCCTTTTGGAGCTGCTCTTCTTGTGAGAAGAAGGTTTTGAGGATTTTGATGATGAAGATTTTGATGATTTCTTCTTCTTCTTCATGTCATCGTAATCTGTAATCCTTGTGCTTCTTCTTCTTTAATTCCTTTTCCCATCGAGGACAATCTTGGATGTAGTGACCAGGTTTCTTGCATTTGTGGCAAAGTCTTCTCTTATAGTCACTAGATGAGGAATCACCGCTTCTTGAGGATTTTCCAAAGCGACCACGCCTTGTGAATTTCTAGAATTTCTTCACGAGCGATGCTAGCTCTGGCCAAATTCTTGGGATCTCCAAGGCTACTACGAGTCTTCACTCTCGATTCAGATACAGCCTTGGCCTTGAGGCACGTGTTTTCCATAGCCGTAACCATAGAGATCTCTCTTTCAGCAAGTGGAACTCGTGAGTATTTAGCCTTTCGAGGATATCGGCAGGATCAAGAGATTTGTAATCAGCTCGTTCTTGTATCATCAGTGCTAGAGTATCAAATGAGGAATCAAGCGATCTTAGCAATTTCTTCACCACCTCATGGTCGGTGATGTCAGTGGCACCCAGTGCTTGAAGCTCATTTGAGATGTCAGTGAGGCGATCGAAGGTTTGTTGAACATTTTCGTTGTCGAGTCTTTTGAAGCGGTTGAAGAGATTCCGAAGAACATCGACTCGAGAGTCACGCTGAGTTGAGACGCCTTCATTTACTTTGGACAGCCTGTCCCAGATGAGTTTGGCAGATTCCAAAGCACTCACTCTTCCATATTGACCTTTGCTCAGATGGCCACATATGATATTCTTCGCTTGAGAATCGAGTTGCTTGAATCTCTTCACATCAGCATCATTCGGAGAGGGTGTGGTGAGGAAACACCTTTTGTCACAACATACCGTAGATCGTTGTCAATTGCTTGAGATGCATTCGCATTTTGTTCTTCCGAGAGGGGTAGTCCGTCCCATCGAAGGTAGGACACCCTGCTGAGACCTTGATCATACTGCGGTCGACATAACTAAAACTCCGGTGGTTAAACCAAAATCACACGTAACAAGGAGTACCTTGCTCGATACCAATTGAAAGTGCGTTATATCAACTAGAGGGGGGTGAATAGGCGATTTTAGAAATTCTTCTTCGAGGAATTTGCTGGTGAGGAAATTCCTTAGCTAAGAAATACTTGCAGCGGAATAAGTACTCGAAGTAAGCATAACAGATTACAAGCATAGTCATCATGATGAAATGAAGACTATCACAGAGTCTGAAAGCGTAATCACAGGATAACACAAGATGAAGACAAGCGGATGAAGAAATTGAACTGAGGAAATTGAGAAAGTCTTGATCAAAGTCTTCAAACACAGATATGAACAAACACTCAACACAAGAATGAGGAAATGAAAGGGTTGAGGAAATAGAACCAGATTAGGTTGGTGAAGACAATGATTTGGTAGACCAGTTCCAACTGCTGTCTCGGTTATACGTCTGGTTGAGCGGCTGAGTATTTAAACTCGAGGACACGCAGTCCGGGACACCCGATCACCGAAAGCACGCAGCTCGGGACACCAAGTCCTCACCGTATTCTCCTTGAACTAAGGTCACGCAGACTCGTCCAATCACTCGTGGTAAGTCTTGAGCGACTTCCAAACCTTCACATACTTGGTCACTCGGCGATCCACAATTCCTCTTGGATGTTTCTAGACCTTGACGCCTAACCGTCTGGAAGAAGCACAGTCTTCAAAGGTAAAAGCGCCGGATCCACGCAGGATCAATTTCTTGATGATGCTCAATCACTTTGGGTTTGTAGGGGTTTGGTTTTGGGATTTTCCTCACTTGATGATTTTCGCTCAAAGTCCTCGGAGGATGGGTTGCTCTCAAATGACAAGTGTCAAGTTCTCTCGAGCAGCCAACCAACTAGTGGTTGTAGGGGCGGCTATTTATAGCCTAGGGAGCAGCCCGACATGATAAGACATAAATGCCCTTCAATGATATGACCGTTAGGTGGATAAGATATTTGGGACAGCCGGCGCGCAGCACAACAACGGTCGGAATTTTGAATATCAAATTCCTTAGGGCTATCATGTTCCTCACTGTGTAGGCAATTCACTTTGGCGAATTCCTAACTCCTCGGTCGAACAAATTCTCGGCGACGTAAGAGCTTCGTCTCATCCATCAAGAAATTGACTAAACTGTATGAGATTTCCAAAAGCTTCACTCGAAGGGATTGGTAGGTGTAGGATTTTGAGTTGAGCATCACATGGAAATTTTTCCTTAGTATTTCCTCGACCCCCTTTAACAGTACGGTGTTTCCTATGACTCAAGAAAGAGAAAATGAAACTACGAAAACAAAAGTCTTCACACTTCATGTTCCTCAAATGAATACCAAGTCTTCAAGGTCACACCAATTTCTTCACTTTCAAAATCTTCAGAAAGTCTTCAGAATATCAAATTCTTCAGTTGAAGAACTTCATTTTTAGGGGTCGACTTTCACTGTAAATATCAACCTCCTCATAGACTTATAGACCTGTGTACACTCACAAACGCATTAGTTACTTAACCTATAAGTCTTCAATACACCAAAATCACTAAGGGGCACTAGATGCACTTACACGCACCATGGCCTATACTAATGGCGCACCGTGGCCTATACTAATGGCGCACCAGTGGTGCGCCATTAGTATACCAGATACTAATGGCGCACCACTGGTGCGCCATTAGTAAAAAATACTAGTGGCATGATACTAATGGCGCACCAGTAGTGCGCCATTAGTAGGCAAAACTGGTGCGCCATTAGTAGGCCTTTTCCTAGTAGTGGTGGGTTGCCCAGATTACAGATCGAGAGACCCACACCCGCCGGTTGATACGTCCATTTTGCATCATGCTTTTATATTAATATTTATTGCATCATGGGCTGGTATTACACACTATGTCACAATACTTATGGCTATTCTCTCTTATTTTACAAGGTTTACATGAAGAGGGAGAATGCCGGCAGCTGGAATTCTGGGCTGGAAAAGGAGCAAATATTAGAGACCTATTCTGCACAACTCCAAATGTCCTAAAACTTCACGGAGGCACGTTTTGGAATATATAAAAAATACTGGAGAAAGAATCAACCAGAGGGGGCCCACACCCTGGCCACGAGGGTGGGGGGCGCGCCCCTTGCCTCGTGGGCCCCCTGGCAGGCCTCTGGTGCCCATCTTCTGCTATATGAAGTCTTTTACCCTGAAAAAATCATAAGCAAGCTTTCAGGAAGAAACACCGCCGCCACAAGGCGAACCTTGGCGGCACCAATCTAGCGCTCCGACGGAGCTGTTCTGCCGGGGAAACATCCCTCCGGGAGGGGGAAATCATCACCATTGTCATCACCAACGATCCTCTCATTGGGAGGGGGTCAATCTACATCAACATCTTCACCAGCACCATCTCCTCTAAAACCCTAGTTCATCTCTTGTATCCAATCTTTGTCCCAAAACCTCAGATTGGTACCTGTGGGTTGCTAGTAGTGTTGATTACTCCTTGTAGTTGATGCTAGTTGGTTTATTTGGTGGAAGATCATATGTTCAGATCCTTTATGCATATTAATAACCCTCTGATTATGAACATGAATATGATTTGTGAGTAGTTACGTTTGTTCCTGAGGACATGGGAGAAGTCTTGCTATAAGTAGTCATGTGAATTTGGTATTCGTTCGATATTTTGATGAGATGTATGTTGTCTCTCCTCTAGTGGTGTTATGTGAACGTCGACTACATGACACTTCACCATTGTTTGGGCCTAGAGGAAGGCATTGGGAAGTAATAAGTAGATGATGGGTTGCTAGAGTGACAGAAGCTTAAACCCTAGTTTATGAGTTGCTTCGTAAGGGGCTGATTTGGATCCATATATTTCATGCTATGGTTAGATTTACCTTAATACTTATTTTGTAGTTGCGGATGCTTCCAATAGGGGTTAATCATAAGTGGGATGCTTGTCCAAGGAAGGGAAGCACCCAAGCACTGGTCCACCAACAAACCAAATTATCAAAGTAACAAACGTGAATCATATGAGCGTGATGAAAACTAGCTTGACGATAATTCCCATGTGTCCCCGGGAGCGTTTTCCTTCATATAAGAGTTTGTCCAGGCTTGTCCTTTGCTACAAAAAGGATTGGGCCATCTTGCTACACCTTGTTTACTTTTGTTACTTGTTACCCGTTACAAATTACCTTATCACAAAACTATCTATTACCGATAATTTCAGTGCTTGCAGAGAATACCTTACTGAAAACTGTTTGTCATTTCCTTCTGCTCCTCGTTGGGTTCGACACTCTTACTTATCGAAAGGACTACGATAGATCCCCTACACTTTTGGGTCATCACCGGTGGCTCGGTAGCTTTCACACGGCCGAGCTCCCGGCCATGGAGTACGACCGCTGGCAGGTCCACTACCACGGTGCGGCGGCTAGGCTCAATTTGCCCTTCGGCAAACGTCCGGTCGACCTTGTTCTGCCAGAGCCAGGGGTGGTGAGCTCGGCTATGGCGCGGGAGGACCGCGAGGCATGGGAGTACCTCGAGGCCGAGGCCGCCGACGAGGCCTACATGCAAGAGCTCCGACGGCAGCACCCGGAGCTCGTGGAGGTGGAGCAGGCGATCTTTGCCGGCGCGGAGGGCGGTGAGGTTATCACACTCTCCTCCGATGACGAGGTCGAAGGCGGCGAGGACGGCGGCGCGGAGGGCGGCAAGGTTATCGCGCTCTCCTCTGATGACGAGGTCGAAGGCGGCGGCGACGGCGGTGCGGAGGGCGTTGAGGTGGGCCCCGAGGACAAGGAGATCGACATCGACGAGTGGAGGAGTGCCTTCCCCAATGACCCCGACGACGTTACTGGCCCGGACCCGGCTCGCGGCACACCGTACAGGATGAGGAAGGATTGGCTCGACCTTTACTTCGATCAAAAGTAGTTTAGCTTAGTTTACATTTATGTTTTATGTTCGGTTATGCAAAACTATCTATGTTTATGTTTGAATGCATGCTACTTTCGGTTGAACCTGCTTTGAACTTGATGAAATTGAAGTTTACAACCTTAAGATTAGTGGATCGACTAGAAAAGGCCAAAATTGCTGGAGTATATATATATATATATATATATATATATATATATATATATATATATATATATATATATATATATATATATATATATATATAAACACTATTCGATCACGGATCGAATAATATTTCGATCACAACCTAAACGCCTGTAACGCTCTGAACTTCCCAACGCATGAACCCGACCTTCGTGCTATCTTTGCAACCGTGTTTTCTACCGTGAGTTTTTACGATCATTCGTGTTGTTGGCGATGTAAGTGTAATGTTTGCACGGTTTTAAAATCTAAATGCTTGTTTTTGATTAGGAATCTAGCTGTTTGGCGGATGTGCTCTTGGGCGGTGTTGAACAACGATCTGTCGCAGTTGTTTTGCATGTACTCGATGTTCTAGTATCTGTAACAGGATGAAAATTGTGTTTAGGTACGAGTTTACTTCATGATTTGTTGTTTTTTCGAACGAATTCGATTTGGTGTTCCGCCAGATATGTTCTTCGTCTGTGGGTTTCGTTTCAGCCGTTTTTTTAGATTTGTAGGTTTTTTGTTCAAATTCGGTGTGGATTTCGCGTGCATGAGTGAGACAGAATGCTATCCATGTGTTAATTTGATTAATCGGGCTCATACAAATCATAATCCGGCGATTCGATCTTCTGCCTCCCGCCGTGTTTTTTTGTTCGAGGGACAATATAACGGGGATCATTTTCTTATTTTATCTGGAGCATGTTGATGTTCGAAATGGCTGTTGAATCCTTCCCGTTTTTTGTTAATTCGTTTTGGCTGGCTAGTTAATTCCTAATTTGCGGATCGCAATTTCCGCCTCCCGTCATGGTTCGTTGTGTCGAGCGCACTGATTTTATGGCTGATTTTTTTGGATGTTTTTTTCTGTAGTAGGAAGACGTTCGAAATGGCCGTTGACGTGTCGTAATTGACCCAAGAGATTAAATCTGGGAACCAAAATTAATCGGGTTGTGGTTTCAATCAATTTTCCTTCATTTGTACAAGCCGGACTGCTAGAACTTCCGCTTTGAACTTCTGCGTTCTAGGTATATCTTTGGACTTGATTGATGTTTGTTGTTTTCGATAATCACTATCTTCAGAAGATGCTGGACTTCTTTCTAATTAATGGTTGAACTTCTGTGTTTCCAGATTGCATCCAATATGTTGCAAGGCGAAGGTGCATGGTGCTATATATTTTCTTATTTTCATTTTTTTATAATTTTAGTTCCTGAGATGTTATTTTTAAAGTTCGTCTCGTGGGCAATCATTTTGATTAGTCCAAGTATGAATGCACTTTTTTTCCAGATCATCTAACGGTTGTTATACAAGCTGGACTTTTGTACTGTCCATACCTGAACTTCTGTTTTTCGTTCTTTGCAATGTAATGGGAAGCAAGCCCCTCTGTATTTCTTTCTGTTTTTATGTTATTTTTCGTACTTTTGCATTGCTTTCGGATTTTTTTGATAGACCCATGAGCAACCATGTAATTTTCCTACGGATATGCATATATTTCTTATATTTTTCTAGTATGTTTTCGTACTTATAGTATTTATTTGGTCTTCAGTTAGTAACTATCCCGAACTTCTGTATCCTAATTGTTTTTATAATGGTAATTTTGAGGTTTTGCCAAAGCCCCGAACTACTTCTTTTTGTTTCTTTATGGCTTATTTATTGTTATTGATTTACTTCTTTTATTATAGTACTTGTACTTCTGTTCTTTATTTTTTGAACTTCTTTTATCTTGGTTTTTAGGGGCATATTTATGTATGTATGCTTCTTCCTTTAGTAGTTTATTTTGCCATCTATTTTTTGGTTTTGAGGATACCAGCTTTGCTGTTTTTGTGATCTTATCTCATAATAATAGACGCATTCAAATGGTGCATTTAAATTATCTAGACATGTATTTACTATTTTAGCTCTTGGGGGGTAAAACTGTAAATTTGGTGTGGCTTCAAGTCCCACGACAGACATGCATTAACTGGCCATCTCCGTTGCCACCACCTGTCAGAAATTTCCTCTCCCTCTGTCGCTCGGTCTCTCTTCCCTCTCCGTCGCTCTGCTGCCTCCTTCAACTGCTACTCCCCACGATTTCTCCGCCACTGTCCCGTGCGCTCGCGAGTGGAGTAACTGGCGCACTCCCCCGCTCCTATTACTCCCCCCGCCCCGCGCTCTCCCTCGCCCAGCCCGCGATCCTCTGCTCTGAAGCGAGGGCGGCAACTGCTTGCGCGTGGCGTTGTGGGGAGTGAAGAATCGCCGCGGAATCCTGCTTGGAGAGGTACAAACGCTGTGCCCCGCCCCCTCCCCCCTAATGCCTGTATTCACTTTCGCCAGATCTGTGGAGGCCTGCCCGATTGCTCTGTTTGCTCTCGCCTCCGCCTCCTATCCCCTTTTACGATGGTTTGGTTGGACATTAGGTAGGGTTCTTGGTCGTGTGGTGGTTGGAATGCCCCCCCCCATGCCGATTTGTTTGTGATATGCTTGTGTGTGGTTTTTCCCTTTGTTGATTTTAGGAGTCGGTGCATGTCGAGAGGTTGCGGTGTGGTTGTTGATGCTAGATCTGTTGTATCTAATGGCATTAGTCTTTGTGGATTTGGAGGTCTATATTATGTTTGGGACATTGTAGTTAGTTTCTGGATACGTTTTTTGTTGTGGTTGCCTATATGTGCTACTGTCTATTTCATACTTGTTGGTTCTAGTTGTTTGTAGTTGGTTCTTGTTGTTTGTAGGTGGTTCTAGTGTTTGAGTTAATTCCCTTTTTTGCATTTTGTTGTATGTTTTTGTACTTGCTAACTATACGGAGTTAATCTTCTTTTGCTTACAGGTTGTTCTAGTGTTTTGGGCATTCATCGAGGTGGTTGTGTTGTGATGGCTTCAAAATCATCTCCGGGTATCCTAATGGAGTTGTAATTTTTTATAAATAGTAGTATTGTTATATGTGTCTTCCCATTTCTTCATTTGGTATTTATGTTGGACTGCCAGTCTTAGTAGTGTGAACTTCTAACAAGTTTTGTGTGTATGTATTTTTACACATAGGTTATGTGTGTGCCATTTCATATTTAAAGTGCATATCTTTGTTTTTTTTGTTGTCTTTGATTGTGCTGAAATTTGGTTGAAGTCCTGTTTATGCACCTTTTGTTTTCTCGCTTTGTTTTATATTGTTGAACTTCGTGAGATTAATCTTGTATGTAGTATCACCTCCGTGTAGTGTTTTTTATATTTAGTATGTAATTTTAGATTGTTTTGTTATGTTTATTGCTTTGTTAGTTATTGTTGAACTTCAGGGTATTGGACATTGAAGTAAAAGTAGAAGTCCCTTTTGTGTAGGATTGTGCATTAGAACTCAGCTGCCCTTTTTACTTGCATTTTTTGTAGTTGGTGATGAGTTGAATAGTTCTGAAAAAAATGCCTGCGATAAATATGGAGCTTCAGAGGTTAATACTGATGCTCCAACATCTGATGCGGATAAATCACCCATTATTCCTTTGACTGTGATTGCTGAGGTTGCTTCGAGCCTTGAGAATTTTTCAAGCCTTAAGGATCTTGCTTCTGCAGCTCTTGCTTCACCTAGTATGTGAAACCCCTTTTATTTTTTTCCTTACTTTGTTCTTTGCAGATGTGTCCACAGAGGAGGAAGCTTTGAACACCATCAACGATGTTTTATCTGATTTGGGTTTATCAGAAACCCCTGCTGCTGCTGAGGAGGGGGCTCCGTCAGTCAAAGGTTGTGATTCCGTTAAGGATCCTTTGTGCTCTCTTCAGATGTCAAAGACGTAGTCGTAGTCTGTTGATGGCACTGAACCTGTCACACAACCCGAGGATGTGCCTCTTCAGCTTCTCCTAGAGGACCAACGTAAGAGGAAGAAGCGTGAAGATTTTGACAAGAAGAGGGCGGCCCGCCTTGAGAAAGGTTCTGATGTTCCTTGATCTGTTCGTGCGGCTGAGCTAACTGTTGAGGGAGACGTGTCGTGTGGTAGTGATGGCAACCGTTGTCCTGATAAGAAGAAAATCAAGAAGGCGCTGCGAGGAAGCTAGTAGTTGGTGCAGTTACTCCTCGGAAGAGCCCACGTGTTTCAAGGCCTGCACAAGTTGTTGAAGATGAAGGGTTAGGCCTTGGTGGTATGCCACGCCATAGTCCTCATGTGCTTGCCACTGCCGCGCCTACACCTTCTCCGCTTGGTGCTGGTGCATCTGGTAAGGGGAAGAAATGCGGCGTGAAGCGCAAGGTTCCACCTGCAAAGGTCAACAAGGGTGCGAAGAAGCGTTCTTGTGTTAACCCAGAAGACAAGGATGAATCTTATTTCAATGTTGTTGATGAGGACGACGTCGACGATGCTGCTGCTGCTAATCAGGTATTAATGCCCCATGTTTACTGTTTTTTAGAGCATTTGCCGCTATTTTGCTGTAGTTTTATTTTGTTTTTAGCACTGCCTTGGCGTACATAGGTGACCTTCTGCTCCATCTCCATATAGACGAATAAATTAGCCAATGTGCTTTGCTTTTACGGTATTACTACCTTTGTGTACATAGTTGGACTTCTGGGTATATACATGAACAAATTAGCTTAATTGTTTTGGAATACATGTTTGATTACTGCCTTAGTGTATATGGTTGAACTTCTGCTCTTTTAAATTTCCATCATTTTTGAAAGCATGTTAAGTAGTGTTCATACATTGGTGTACTGCCTTTGTTGACATAGTTTGACTTCTGACATATATGTTTGATTACTGCTTTTGCATACATGGTTGAACTTCTGCTTTGTATATTTTCAAGAATTTGAAAGCATGTTAACTTCTGGTCATACATGGTTGTATTGCCTATGTGACATAGCTGGACTTCTGGTATTTATTTTTTATTACTGCCTTGTTGTACATGGTTGAACTTCTGCTGTGTAAATTTCCAACGTTTTGTTAGCATGTTAACTTCTGGTCATACATGGCTGTACTGCCTATTTAGACATAGGTGGACTTCTGAAATGTACTGAGTTTGTAATTTTGTAGGCACTAGTGGAATTTTGGTGTAGCTTGTGTATCTCATCGTGTATCTCATTTTTTCCAGTATCAGCTTGTGAAGCGGCCTGAGAGGAGGAAGAGAGGATGCAAAGCGCCCGAAGAAGGTGGCCAAGGAGGAGGTGAGGCGAAACGTTTTAACAAGACGGTTCGCTGCTCACTTGGAGAGGTGAAGACGTGTGCGAAAATGCTACAGCTTAGGCACAAGACGAGGGTTATCAAGGCTGGTTTTGGTTGTGTGTTTGACCTGAAGGTTGATTCCAACATTTCTCGCCCTTTGATGGGCAACATCTACATGAGGATTGACGCTGCAACCATGGTTCTGGATATGGGTGAGGCGAACAAGGTTCTGCGTATTACAAGTGATGCTATTCACCATCTGTTTGGATTCCCTCAAGGTAATCGTATTCTCCTAGGCCTTCAATGATGGGTTTGATGACGCTGTTATGAGGTTGAAGGGCAAGCTTGGGTGCGCTTAGGAGTGATGATATCAAGACAAAGGATCTACGGAATATCCTCGCGGATCTTGTGAAGGATGAGACGAAGGATGATCTTGCTCGCGGTGTTTTACCCGATTGTTTTCATGAAGGTGGTTATCCTCGAACGCCTACACGAGTGTCGTGGAGGCAGCAATGGTGAGAATCTTGTGTTTGAGGATATGGCGATATGGACTCTCGCCAGGTTGGTTGTTGATGACCTTGAAGTGTGTTATTAGGTATCAGCAAGGTACTAGCAGAGGAAAAGCTATCACAGGCTGTGCCATCGCGCTGCTTGTTATGTACCTGGACTGCCTTATCATTGGCAAGACGCCTAATGTTGACTTGAGGACGCCTCGCATCAATTACATGGATCATGCTAATCTTCCTGAGCTCGCTGCGGCTGACTTGGTCAGGAAAGGTGATGACGACCCAGCCAACTGGGTGTTTGGGAGACTACCTGTGAGTGTTTCTTCTTTTCTGTGTAGTTAGTAGTGCCTTTTGTGTGCATGGTTGAACTTCGACTATGTACATAGATGACCTTTCTGGTTCATATAGATGATGGTTAATTAGCTTAACTGCTTGGCTTATATGGCATTAATGCCTTTATGTACATATGTGAACTTCTGGATATATTCATATGAAACAATCTAAACTTTGTTGTTACACATGCATGGTTGAACTTCTGCTTTTTAATTTTCCAACATTCTTGAAAGCATGTTAACTAGTGTTCATACATGGTTGTACTGCCTATGTAGACATAGTTGGACTTCTGAGATACATGTTTGATTACTGCCTTGGTATGCATGGTTGAACTTCCGCTTTTTAAATTTCCAACATTCTTGAAACTAGTGTTCATACATGGTTGTACTGCCTATGTAGACATAGTTGGACTTCTGAGATACATGTTTGATTATTGCCTTGGTATGCATGGTTGAACTTCCGCTTTTTAAATTTCCAACATTCTTGAAAGCATGTTAACTAGTGTTCATACATGGTTGTACTGCCTATGTAGACATAGTTGGACTTCTGAAATGTACTGCGTGTATAGGCATTATTGGATTTTTTGGTGTAGTTTTATGTAGACATAACTTGAACTTCTGATACTGTCTTCTGTATTTCTGCTTCGATGTTCTTTTCATTTGTTATGTGACGTGTTGATTTTTGTTTTCATATATGTAGTGGAAGACACGGGCTAAGGTTGTGTTCTTTAGGGTCATTGAACGCCCTGTTCTTTCTATGGCTCGTGCTGCCGGCCTAGGTAGTGGAAGTTCTCCGAGATTTGAATTCTCGCGGGATGTTAACACTGGTGCCCCCTGAGGGAGTCCCGGGCTAGGGGGTGTCCAGATAGCCGGACTATCGTCACGGCCGGACTCTAGGACTATGAAGATACAAGATTGAAGACTTCGTCCCGTGTCCGGATGGGACTTTCCTTGGCGTGGAAGGCAAGCTTGGCGATACGGATATGTAGATCTCCTACCATTGTAACCGACTCTGTGTAACCCTAACCTATCCGGTGTCTATATAAACCGGAGGGTTTTAGTCCGTAGGACGAACAACAATCATACCATAGGCTAGCTTCTAGGGTTTAGCCTCCTTGATCTCGTGGTAGATCTACTCTTGTACTACCCATATCATCAATATTAATCAAGCAAGAGTAGGGTATTACCTCCATCGAGAGGGCCCGAACCTGGGTAAAAACATCGTGTCCCTTGTCTCCTGTTACCATCCGTCTAGACGCACAGTTCGAGACCCCCTACCCGAGATCCACCGGTTTTGACACCGACATTGGTGCTTTATGCCGTCGCCATCAGGTAGGATGCCTCATCTCGTCTTTAAAGACGACACCATCGCCAAAGAAGCCTTGGCCACTGGTCAAACTCTCCGGCTAGGCGGTTTTCTCATGACCGCTAGTTCGGCCGCCGCGCCGACGATGACCTCTCGAGTCATCAAAACCAATCTCCATGTTAGTTCGAAACTTGCCGAACAGTTAGATCCAATCGAGCTCTCCTCCATAAACGAGCTCTTGGATCGCATCGCCGCCCTGGGATTCGCCACAGATTACGACCGGATCGGGCCTAAAACCGATCTGAGAGAGATCGACTCTCCCTAGGCTACCCATCGTGTTGCTGTGATAGAGGAGCAATGCGGCGATTCTTCTTCTATCTTAAGGACTAGCTACGTCCGGATTCCCGATCCCTCCATGCCGGACTCCCACGGAGGGACGGATGTCGATCAAGCCCTGAACTTAAAGTCAGGCGGCGGGTCGGACTCATTGGATAGCACTCAAAAATCCAAACTTCCGAGTTCGGAAACTTCTCGGCCATTGAGTCCTAAATTGGACGGGGTTTCGGATTTAGTGCCACCCGCCCACCCAAACATTAGCGATCTGTCTCGAATTCGGCAAGAGCCTGCTGAAACAGTACATCATTACTGGGCCAGATTCCTCCTGGTTATGAACATGATAAAGGACTGCCGAGAGGAGGACGCAATCCCAATTTTTTGCAATAATTGCACGGACAAGGGAATCCTAAACGCCATAATTCGTCGCGAAATTACACGCTTTGCTGACTTGGTGACCATAGTACAAAAGTCTTGTGCGATGGAGAGCGCTCGAAAACCGAAAGTAAATTTTGGGATAATCCGCCCCAATACATCCCTAGTCCGGAACAAAAGGGTGCATCATTATCAAGCACACGGGTTGAATACCAAAAACCAAAACCCCTAAAGGGTACGGAACCGTCATCGAGGGTTGGCTAAACGGACCTCGCAAAATTCATAGCACGTAGGGCGCCACTCCAACTCATAGCCTTGAGCATGTTGGATACTACGGCGGTGGCCAAAAGTGGCGAAGAGCTTCTAGCTTCGAATCCCAGCCCAAAGAACACCAAGACGGTGTTAATAGTCTTCAAGACTTTCGCATCAAATAACATGCGAAACGAACACTCCGCAACCTTGTCAAGTCTACCAAGTAGCAACAATAAATCCATGGAGGACATGGCTATTACCTTTCATGCCGTTGATTGAACCTAAATTCGAACTGCCCGGCACCGGCCGCATTGGTCCTCGGTCCGATAGTGGGCGGCTTTCGCCTTACTAAGGTACTCATGGATGGCGGCAGCGGACTAAACCTCATCTATGAGGAAACCCTCGAAAAATGGAAATAGATGGAACCGCATTGAGCGAAGCAGCACAACCTTTAGAGGAATTATCCCTAGCCGGAAGCATGCTGCAGGAAAAATCACGCTGGACGTAGTGTTCGCTCACGGACAATTACAGGTCCGAGGAGGTCACATTTCAAGTGGCCCGTTCAACAGCGGATATCATGCTTTATTAGGACGAGAGGCATTCACAATTTTTCAAGCTACACCCCATTATGGGTACATGAAGCTTAAAATGCCCGGTCCCAACGGAATCATCACTCTCGCTAGTGATCGAACATAGCACTCGCTGAAAATAAGACAGCCGCACTAGCCCTCGAGGCACTATCCAAGCCCTAGCGGCCGAGGAACTCACCGCGATCGCTCCACGGTGAACAGGGGACGATGTGATACTTGATAAAAGATCCAAGTCCACCTCTTTTAAACCAGCGGATGAAATAGTCAAATTCCAAGTCCACCAACGGACCGCAAAGACGGCCTCCATTGGGGCACAATTAAACCCGATGTAGACGCCGACCACGAGAATTTCTACAAGAAAAGCTGGGACATCTTTGCTCGGCACCCTTCGACATGCCATGAATCCCACGTTAGCTGGCCGAGCACAGCCTAAATATCCTAAAAGGATTCAAGCGACCAAGCAGGCTCTTTGGCGTTTTTCGAACCCAAGAGGCAGGCCATGGGAGAGGAGCTAGCCAAACTTTTGGAAGCTGGATTCATCGAGATATAAAACATCCGATCTGGCTAGCATAACACGGTGATGGTACCAAAGAAGGATAAACTCGCGCCTATGTGTTGATTTCAAAGACCTTAATAAGGCTTGCCCAAAGGATCCCTTCCCTCCTCGAATTGATCAAATCATTGACGCCACAGCAGGACACGAGTCATTGTGCTTCCTCAGCAGCGTGCTCGCTACCACCAAATCAAGATGGCGGAGCAGCACCAAGCTGCAACAACATTCATCACTCCATACGGCCCGCTCGCTTCAACACAATGCCCTTTGGGCTCAAAAACGCTGGCGCAACATATCAGCGCATGATTCGTATATGTCCGCAAACCAGATCGGGAAAACAGTGGAAGCATATGTAGATGATGTGGTCGTCAAAACCAAGCACGTTGAAACTCTAGTAGACGACTTGAGGCTCACATTCGACAATCTTGAAAATATGACATCAAGCTCAATCCGGAAAAATCGTCTTCGCGTTCCAAAGGAAAGCTCCCGGCTTCATTGTGTCCGGTAGAGGAATTGAAGCAAACCCAGCCAAGATCCGAGCTCTGTCACAATTGGATATTCCAAAGGACCTCAAACAAATACAAAAATTGACGGGATGCGTAGCGGCTCTAAGCGACTTTATTTCCCGATTGGGGGAAAAGGCGTTACCCCTTTACCGCCTCCTCAGCCGCATCGAACACTTCGAGTGGACGAATGCCGCCACGGCCGGACTCGAAGAAATAAAGGCAATTTTGGCAACAAATCTGGTCCTGGCCGCGCCCAACGTGGGCGAACCAATGCTATTATATATCACCGCAACACATCAAGTTGTCAGCGCGGTGCTCGTTGTCGAACGAGAAACGGACGGACACCGGTTCCCTGTTCAAAAACCGATTTATTATGTGTCCACTGTCCTAACCCCATGCAAGTCCCGGTACCCACACTATCAAAAGATAGCATACGCGGTGTTCATGGCATCCCGGAAGCTGCGACACAACTTTCAAGAGTGTTCGATAACGGTAGCCTTCAAAGTACCTCTTAACGACATTATAAACAACCGCGATGCGTCGGGCCGGATTGCTAAATGGGCCATAGAGCTCCTTCCATTCGATATAACTTATAAGCCACGATGAGCTATTAAGTCGCAGGTTTTGGCCGACTTCGTGGCCGAATGGACCAAAGCCGAACTCCCTAAAGAGTACGGCGCATACTCCAATCGGGTCATGCACTTTGACGGCTCTAAAATGTTGACCGGCCTGGGGGCTGGCATCGTCCTGACGTCCCCAACCGGGGACACAGTCCAATACATCCTTCAGATAATGTATACGGACTCCAACAACGCAGCCGAATACGAGGCCCTTCTGCACGGCCTCCGGATGGCAGTCTCCATGGCCATTCAACGCCTAGAGGTGCGCGATTCAACTCGCAATATCTCAAATAAACGGAGACTTTGATGCCAAAGATCCGAAAATGGCAGCATACCGCAATGCGGTCCTAAAATGTCGGACGGTTCAAGGGCTCGAATTTCATCATATAGCCCGGATAACAACCAGTGGCGGATATATTGGCACGCCGGTGCAAAACGCGATGCTGTCCCACCCAATATCTTTTCGGAGCGGCTGTTCAAGCCATCCGTATTATGGGAAGGGAGTCCGCAATATCAATCCGACCCAACCGCACCGCCTCGACGCCAAGACTCGACACAACTGGAGGCTCGCCCCGAGATAACACCCTCGCTCACGAAATAATGGCGGTTATCGCCCGTGGACGGAACCATTCCTAGCCTACCTAACTAGGCAGGAACTCCCAAGACCAAAATGAGGCTCGCTGCATAGTACGGCGCTCTAAAGCCTATAAACTCCATGAGGAGAGCTTTATAAGAGAAGCACTACCGGATTCCTTCAAAGGTGTATCTCCGAAGAGGAAGGGCGAAACCTCCTGGCTGAAATTCATGCCGGATGGGTGGGCACCACGCCGCAACCCGGCCCTTGTAGGCAAGGCCTTCCGTACATGATTTTATTGGCCGACGGCCAGGCAGATGCTTGCAGGACTTAGTCCAACGATGCGTCGGTTGCCAGCTTTTTGCTAACCAAAACCACATGCCACCCACCGCCCTTAAAACTATACCCATCACCTGGCCATTCGTGGTCTGGGGGCTTGACATGGTTGGACCCCTCAAGGGAGGAACCCACAAGCAAAAATACCTATTGGTCATGGTGGACAAATTCACCAAATGGATAGAGGCCAAGCCTGTTAAAACGGCCGAATCCGGACCAGTGATAGACTTCATATCAGGGGTAGTGCACCGTTACGGTGTCCCCCACAGTATCATCACTGATAATGGCACCAACTTCACGGCCGATGAGGTCAAATTATGGTGCAAAAACATGGGCTTTAAGCTCGATTACGCCTCAGTCTATCACCCCAAACCAACGGCCAAGTCGAAAGGGCAAATGGTCTAATCATGAGCGGCATTAAACCCAGACTAGTGCGGTCCCTTAAAGAATCTAACACGCACAGGGTTGAGGAGCTCGACTCCGTACTCTGGGGGCTGTGGACCACACCGAATCGTACTACCGGATTCACACCATTCTTCATGGTGTACGGCGCAGAGGCAGTCTTGCCCTGCGACATAATACATGACTCACCTCGCGTGTGCATGTATGAAGAAAGAGAAGCCGAGCTCGATCGGCAGGACAGTTTGGACGCATTGGAGGAGGAGCGCGACGTGGCAAAAGCTCGTTCCGCATTCTATCAACAGCAGGCTCGAAGATATCAAAGCAGGGAAGTACGGGCCAAAGCTTATAACGTTGGCGAACTAGTTCTACGCCTGCCGGACAAGAAAAAGGACAAACTCAAGCCCAAATGGGAAGGTCCATTCATCATTGACCAGGTCCTGACCGGCGGAGCATACCGTCTGCGAAACGCATCGGATAACCGACTCGAGCCGAACCCATGGAACGCAGCCCGTCTACGAAGATTCTACGCCTAAGTGCCGGACTCCAAGTTCGTCTCCTTCCTCCGTCCCCATTCTTTATTTTTTGCTTTTGTGTTGTCTTTTATTTCTCTCCTTCCTCCTTCTTCTTCTTGTAGCCTCTAGAGGCTCGTTTGCGCTTTTTTCAAGACACAATTGTGTGCGATGTCGCGCTCATTATACACGGGGCTTCTTTAATGAAGCTTATTTATACTGGCTTCATGCCCAACACATGCGTTAAACTTCCGCATGTACCTTTTATTCACCATTATATGCATCGAGATGACTTAAGTTTTGGCCAAGCTGGGTTGCTTGGCTCTGTGCTACCCCTACGCTCCCGATTGTTCGGCTAGGTGGTAAAGGAGCACCTCTGCGATTACTCTTGCCGGTCACCGGATGTGTACCTCGATTGGGTGAAGCCGAAGCTAGCATTCTTAAGCGAATATTAGGTCGGTGAACTGAAAGATGATTTTAACTATTTACCCATCTGCCCCAGATAATTTTTCTGCTTTCATAGCAGCTTTGACATGCACTTTAGGGCATGCATCCCAAATAAAGGAACCCTTAACAGAACTATTCTCCCGGAAGATGTTTCTTACTACCCATGTAATATAACATAACTAGTTGGGCACTTGTGCGATACAACAACAATGACCCCTACGCCTTGTCTCCATGCATACCACGGTTCTTATATAACCACTAAGGTATTCGGACACTCCGGACTATTGGGTCCGGAGGTCGGGCTTAAAAGGTCCGCTATGACAAACGATCTACAATCCGGCTAGAAGACATTCTTTCATGTCATATTTTTACATAGTCAACTCGACTCATTGTATTCCTCCTCAATGCCATCTAATAGGCTATCTAATTTACAATCTTGCTGGGAATACTTGGCGGCCAATTCTACTTGGCCGTACACTAAGCTTATAGGGATCTCCATCCCATCCGGCCCCACAGGTCCGACCTCGGCCATGTGGTTTGGGTCAGCCTTTGTGTACCGCATCTTTACCATGGCCCAGGCCTCCCTGGCGCCTTGACGGCAGGCCGATATCTTCCATAGCCGGAAGCGCCGCCGTGCTCCTTGAAGCCGCTCCGCCAGCTCCCCAATGCCTTCGGGCAGGGAGATAGATGGCCACAAGGCCTGGCCGATGCCTTTCATCACCTGCCGGACTCGTTCGTGTAGCTGACGCAATTCGGGAACAAGATCACCCGAAGAACTGGGCATCTCCACCTCAGGACGACTTGTGAGAAAACCTACATACATGTTTATGTTAGTGGCCTTCCTCGCCGAACTCTTTTCAAAGTTCGCTCAAGCACTTACTGAAAATGCCGCGACGAAGCCGCCGATTCTCCTTTACGGAGTCAGACAGGTGGGCACGAACATCCTTTAGTTCCTCACCCAGCTTGGTGTTGGCGTCTTGGAGGTTATTTTTCTCCTACCGCACCTCACAAGATGCTCTCGCTTGGCCTTTAGCTGGCGCAAGAGCTACTGCTTGTCCGGATCTAGTCCGCGCCATCTGCAATATTTTGTCAGATTTACACACCCGCCGCACTTCATAAACTATTTATCTTCTGAAGCGTATATTACCAGAGGGGGTCTCAGAGCTCCCTCAGAAGCGGCTAGTGCGGCCCCAAGTTGGGCCCCCTGCACTCTTCAAGCCCTGGGACAATCGGGTATTCTTTTCTCAGAAGATCCTCAGATAACAAATGATCCTTAAATCAGTTATTCTAACTATTTTAAGTCTCGGGGGCTACTAGCATATATAACTGTCAAATTTTCTTACCCGTATGTCTTTTACATACTGCTCCATGGCTCTGGCTAGACCATCTTGAGCGGCACGGAGGTGCGCATCTCCCGAATCAAAGGCATTCAAGGCCTCTTGGGAGAAACATGCGCCACGAAGAACTATCCGGCGACGCCTGTGATTCAAGGCGCTCTCCACCTCGGAGTTGGTGGCGGACAACCTGTCGGCATCCTCTACCGGAGGAGCATCCGACGCACCTCTCGTGCTCGTCTCAGCCTCCGGACCCGGCTTTGAAGCTTGGCCGGTGAAGGTTCGATTGGCAACCTCCCCGGACTCAGTCCGGTGGGCGCTCTTTTTCCTGAAAAGAGCATCAGCGTTAGTACGCCTTCCAGGAATCGATCCTGGGAGTATGGTGACACGCCATACCGTTGCGGCAGAGTTTCGATCCGGACCGCACTTCTTTTTAACCTGCGAGGCCGCACTGCCCTTTGTTGGCCAGCCGCCGCGGGCTCGGCTTCTTGCCTCGAAGGTACCCCCTGCGAAACACCATTGGTATACGGTGATCAAAAATAAGCATGGATGGGTCGTTATCAGGGTTTTGGGATGTCGGTCTCATTTACCTGTGAGGCCGGAAGTATTCCGGGGTAATCAGCCGTAATGGCAACCAGAGCATTGTCGATGCTAAG